>JAQGAF010003809.1:0-16217 GCA_034687865.1 Kryphioiulus occultus
TCCACTCCGGAAGTATCCCAACGACTCCTTTGGCACATTGGCCCCTCCCCCCCAAAAAAAGATTAATAATAATTTTTTTAAGTTCCATGACCCTTTCTTTTTTTAAAACCACTATTTACAACTTCCTTTTTACGTTTTGTAGTAATTGTGTAAAAAGATATGCTAAGGAAGATCTGGAATTGTACATTTTTTGAGGAAATAGGCACAGAAGCTAAAGAGTTGATCTTTTTAAAATATCTTTTTAAAATGTTCGAATCCTGCCATTCCATGCAGATTAAAAAAATTCACCATTGCTTAAAAAATTTCCTATAAACGTGTTCTTTTTTTCGTTTATGTGCCACTACTCCACCTTGTGAAATGTGTATCTCAAGTTGAGGAATCAAATTTGATTACGTAGCAATTGAATATCTTCATCATACATTATTTCTTTTCCAACAGTTCGTTTAATTCCTCTTCCTTTGGTATTAACATTGGCGGAAATTGTATGTATCTACATGATAAAGGGATTTTCACCCTCTTCTTGTAGCCTAAATTTGTCCATCAGTCCTTTGGCCCACCCCCTTTTAATTACAGGAAATCCCAATCAGACGAAGAATCTGCTCTTTTTCGCCTCTTCCCTCCCAAGATTTCCCCATTTCCTTTCTAATCACTGCAATCCCATTTCTTGTAAGTTTAATCCTCAGTTTTTCTCAGATAGCAATGAATAGACATTGGCGCTTGCAAGAGGGCAAAATCAAGACTGTTAATTTTGATACCAGTAATAAATTTTTCGTCCTCTGGACAGGGATTAACTGCAAGTAACCTTTATATCGATCAATGATATTGATTTCTAAGAAGTGGTCTTCTTCAAAGTTATTTATGGTGTTTTAATCCGTTTCATTTTAGGCACTGACTGAGTTGTTTCATCATTTCCTGACGATGTTTGCAAAGTGCCTACCGGACATTTGGCCATTTTGCAAAACTGTGACACGTGCCAAGATGTCTGAGATAGCCCCTTGTTTGCACATCATTGGTCGAAGGCTTTTAATCAGTTTTTTTAATTGGCCGATAGTCGAGCGGGCTGCTGCCACTCAGTATTTCATTCATGTCGGAAGTGGTGCTTTTCCGGTCTTGTAGATTACAAGAAAGAGCAAAGGTCTATACTGCTGTTCCTTCAATAGAACCAAATTTTGTCAGCTTTTCATTCATTAACCTTTGCTGACTTGGGACTGCTGGAGTTATTCTTGATCAAATTTTCGAGGTAATGTGGATTTTGTACTTCTTGATGCATGCAAACGGATGTTGAGTGTATTTTAAAGTTTATAAGCGTTAAAATATTTGAAATATAACTTGTAAAAATAACAATTGAACCCTTCTAGATGTTTCATGTACTACATATTTAACTTAGATTCTAATAACGTCGTTTTTGGTTTTTGTGGCACTACATTCATGTGTAGGTTACAAATAACTGCTTAAAATACTAGCGCCGTATTTTAGCTTTAGTCATAAGCTTTCAAATAAGTTTTTTCTTAGATGATTTGATTTATCGCATGTATCTGCTACTTTAAATGTTGATTTGATGTGTGAAATCTGTTAATCCTACTGAGAAACATCATAAGCTTTGAAATATTTTTTTTTCTTGTATTTGCATGAATGAAAATGATCTTTATACGTATCAAAAAAAGATGTTGTTTCGAATTTCTATAAGATCTGTTTAATTTCATCAGGGCCCTTACTGTATATTATTGATAATGATACTATTTGGAACAACAGACTGTTATTATAAATGCATGGGCAGCCACATTTATTTTAAATGTTTATATGATTTTGATATTATGCCTAGAATTTGGGATCCTTTTGTTCACTTTTATGAGTAGAAGGATTTAATTTGTTTTCTTAATACCACTGTTAACCAAGATCATAGATTTCCTTCACTTTAACCAACCCATTCAATTTTTCTGTTAGTCACAATTAAATTACTTTTATTATAACGCTAATTTCAATATAATGTTGTATTTTTTTTCTAGATGGACAAGTCGAATTTTGTTTTTAATATGGGGATGGCTGTTTTCTCCTTAATAATTCTAGCGACTTCATTGCCAGGTAACCACAAAGCCTATTTTTTAAACTCCCCTTATGTTGCTCGAATGGTTAAAACTTTAAAAGCCACGTTTCTCGTTAATTTTGCATGGTTATTATTTCACGGTTGCAGATGATTACTAATGATTACTAATTAAAATTGGTAATCATCTAGAAATATTTTCATGATTGTATTTTTTAAACATAAATGAGAAAATTTATCAACTTTGTATTTTAATATTTTTTAAATTTTGTAGAAGCTTTTGGTAGCCACTGTCCGGGTTTGTCCATTCCAAATGGGAGAGTTAATATCCGTTCTAGAGGACGAACAGCCAAGTTCGTGTGTCTATCTGGATACCAGATACTCGGTCGGCGGTACCTCACATGTGTCCGTGGCCACTGGAACGATGAGCCTCCTACTTGCATCAGTGAGTACGACCTTATGGTTTTTTAGAAAACTTGATTCCAGTTATCTGATTCTTACAATTGGTCCATAGTTCGTGGCTGCCCAGCTGTGGTTCCATCACCGCACAGCCAAATGTCCCCGAACATGCGCGGGGCCCTCATGCGCTTCAAGTGCGATCCGGGATATGGAATGAAGGTCTGGCCAGTCCTTAGCTGCGATGGAATTCGCTGGAATGCTTCTGCACCCATTTGCGAAAGTATGGAAAAAAATTCAAAAAATTATCTTTTAGAATGATATTGTCAGTCTTCAGATACCGGCAGTGCAGTCTTCTTTAATAACATGATCTTTGTTTGTTTTTCAGGTTTGTTGCCAAATCCGTCTTTGAGCTGCAACTTCGAGCAAGATCTTTGCGGTTGGTCTGACGACCCAACTGACCAGTTTGACTTTACTCGATTCAGTTCATCAACTCCATCGGGCCATATTGGCACGGGACCGTCCCACGACCACACTTACGGAACGGCTAAAGACGGTCAGTTTGCTCGTTAACTTTTTTGTTGTAACATCTTTGCACTCTGCTTGACCATCGGATTTTCAGGGAACTATTTGTACATCGAAGCGTCCAGCCCCAGGAAGGAGAATGACATTGCCCGTCTCTATTCTCCGGTCTTCCCTCTTGAGCAATTGGGCAATGACTCCTGTTTTGTGCTGTGGTATCACATGTTTGGATCAGCCTCAGGTACACATTCAGCTTTATTGCATGTGCTAGTTTTAATAAACCAAGGAGATCAAAACAATCTGCATAAACCTTGGGAACTACTGTAATTTGGAGATTCTTGGAGTTATCAAGAATGGGTGTCTTGCAGTGAAACTCCCCAACCTCTCCACATTGCAATGTTGATTTGAATTTGGTGTCTTTGTGAAAGCAAGCTATAGTTCCACTGCAGGTTCGTTGAAGGTGTATCTGAAGCAGGAATCCAAAACTTTCACCAGCTTGAGTCCCTCCTGGAGCACGTCGGGCGATCAAGGCAACAAGTGGTTTTCGGCCCGGATTCCACTCGTGGACATTACGGAATCCTTTCAGGTGAGGCTGACCATTCCTTTTTCGCCTCAGAATTTTTTCAGCTGAGCTCCATTGTAAGAGTGCATGTGGTCACTTCATGTAGATTGTCGTGGAGGCGGTACGGGGTTCTGGCTACTCCAGCGACATCGCCATCGATGACTTGAGCATACGCTTCGGAGCAGAGTGCGAGGAACCGGCAACCACTATGATGGACTGGTTTACTACTGAGGGTACGGTTGCCTTTCATTCATGTTTCCCATTGCTTGACCCTTCCCATCTTCATTAAAGCTCTGCTTGACCATTAGGCCCGATGACTTCCACTGAGAATCCCCAGCCGGTGGACTTGACCACCTTAATTTCTGAGATACCGACGTCTTCTGAAGAGCCGATGTTATTGGCTACCACATTAATGGCTTCCGACAGCCCCATGGGTCCAGAATTGCCAACGCAGACTGATGCCATGCTCATTCCATCGACAGTTGAGGGAGCAGCATCCACTTTAACCAGCATGACGTCACTCGGGGCCATCAACACGCCGTTGACATCTTACTCTGAAGCGGCATCAACTTGGGTGCCCGCTAGCGCAACCGGCAAGCCAGTCACTGATTGGCCCATCCTTCAGACTGGTACAACACACCAAACATCATCCACAGCATCCAGTACGCCTGAGGCCATTCCCACAACTAAGTCTATTCCAGAGTTGATCACCCCCAAAATCATGCCCATGACCTCGCAGACCATTCCGAACCCCACTGTAGGACCCACTACCATGACAACCTCAACAAGACCTACAACCAGACCTACAACCACTACAACCACCACAACGGCCACACCCATCCCTACAACTACCACAACGACCAAAACCACCACACCCATCCCTACAACCACCACAACCAGACGTACAACCACCACAACCAGACCTACAACCACCACAACCAGACCTACAACCACCACAACCAGACCTACAACTACCACAACCAGACCTACAACCACCACAACCACCCCTACAACCACAACAATCAGACCTACAACCACAACTACCCCTACAACCACTACAACCACCCCTACAACCACCACAACCACCCCCACCACCACCACTACAACAACACAAACTACAACCACAGCCATGAAAACAACCACCACCAAACGTCCCACCACAACAACTCGCAGAACAACCCCAAGCAGACCTACCACCACCTCAAGACCTTCAACCACAACCAGACGTACAACCAGACGCCCCGCCCCAACTAGACCAACAAGGCCTACAACCACCACCACTCCTGTCCCAACAAAAACCACTGTTAGAAGGGCCACAACCACAAGGCCCCTGACAACCACTCGACTGCGTCCAATCCCACGTTTGCCAACTTTTCCCTATTACCGAACTTCCCAAACTCCAACTTTTCTTCCGTATTCTCCAGGAATGTCGACCGAACCAACTGACATGCCCAACGACATTGTGACGGCACTTCCGACAGTTGATTTCAGCAAGAAGAACATGTTGCCGCCATGGGTTTACCTGACACGCACCGAGAAGCCTGTCCAAGAAAACTCACTGCCCAACGACATGGAAAACCAACTCAACCCATCAGCACATCAAGCTCAGAACAGAGCTGACGGTGCTATCGTGCCTGTGCCAGTGGCCATAGCCATTGCTTTAGGTGCCATGGTCTCAATAATCGTGATAGTGTTCGCTACCAGAAGAATCTACAGATGGAGGAAGGCAAAACAAGACGACTTGATGGAAGATTCTGATGTCCGGTACTTGACCGAAGGTGAAGTAAGAGTGGAATTCTTCGACCGCAATTGAGCCTGCAAGAAATGCCAGTCTGGACTAAATTTTTTTGTTGAGAAAGTTGGAAGAACAGGATGCTTGTGTGTAAAATAGTAGGCTGGGGGTCTGGCACCAAACCCAAGTTAGAATGTGAGGAATAATGTGATTAAGCATGTTTTGAGAATAGCATAATATTTGAAGTTTTGGCTATACGGTACAGTGTGAATTCATGCAGTGGTCAAATATTTGATGATTTCACCCCAACTTTCTAACCACCAAAGCCGCCTACAAGGTTTTATGCATTACTGGCATACTATAACAAAATGGCGCCCGAATGGTGTTCACTTGTACATGTACCGTAGTTCAGCCCAACAGCATTTCGTGCCAGTGGCAGCACTTGCCTTGCTAGCTTTTATCGAATTCATGCAGAAAAGTTTTAATTTCTGCCAAATGACTTTGTCGAATGTTATTAAGTTGTGGAATTAAAATGTAATAAGGCGTCAAAAAATAACTTTTTTGCATTCCTTTCATAATGTGTATTTGAGCAATGCATTCTGAGGCCAGCACTCGTGTTGAATGTATTTTTTCAACGTGTAAAGTTAAAATTTCTCAGAAAGAAATGATTCATCTATCCATAAACTTTCAATTCGATGACATGTTCCACGAATTTAAGCAGTGTACCAAATTTCAGGCCTTTAGGAATGTTTATTAATATAAAGCTTGTAAAAACAACTTATTGCCCTGCAGCCAACTGAGCTTTTTATTTGGCTGTTCGTTTTATGTGAAACTTATGAGGACCTGAAGCAAGATTGTTGGTTTTGTAGCCAGATTCGAAATTGTTTTCGAGCAGCTGGTATTGAAATTCAGTTTCAGTATTGCGGTGAATTGTGGAGAAACTGACTTTTCCATTTTCAACGTTGAAACAAATATTCGGGCCACTCTATCATTTTCGTAAAAAAAATAGCCGAAAGAAGTGAAATTGCTGGCGAGCAGATGTTTCCTTTATCGAATTCATGCAGAAAAGTTATCTGCTGTGGTTCTCGAGAAAAGCACTGAATAATCAATATTCAGCATTTTTTAAGCAGTCTGTTGAATTGCCTCCTAGCTGGTTTTACATTTCCATCTCTTGTTTACCACCTGGTATGGAAATCAGATTGAGTCAAATTCGAGCAGTTTTTATGGCTGGAATGCAGTCAATGCACCCTTTGCTGCCCCAAGTTCGAAAGCGTCCTATGTCCGAAATTAATTTTGAATAAAAATAATTTTCGCATTTCACGTGAGAATCATTTCTCCAACGCAGACTTTTTCGCGCACGTAGTGCTTTTTAAATGATAGTCAAAAAAGAATCTCTAATAATTATCCAATTACCAAAATTACGCATGTTAAAAATTGGTTCGAAAAAAATGTAGGAGCCCCAAGATGGCTGTCTCAGCTGAAAATGGCTTTGTTGACAATGCTGCCTCCAAGCCTTGTCAATATCGAAAGTTAAGTTTTAGTAAAAATATTTCATGTCATGTGAAAATTGTCTCTCCAGCGTAGAATTGTTTATCGTGCATTCACTGCTTTTAAAAGCGTTGTCAAATATGTAATTATTATCCTATAGTGAACAATTCGTTCGAAAAAAAAAAAAGTAAGAGTCTCAAGATGGCCGCCATGGCTGAAAGTGGCTTCGTTCAAAAGTGGAAATGCGCATTCCACTAGTGCTGGGGGCCTGGCATGTGGTATGAAAAAGTCAGTTTACCTATGGACGAAAAAAGTGAAGAAAAGTCGCGAAAAGTAACTACGTTTGCGGACGGGCACGAAAAAAACGTCGCTGGACATCCGAGAATCAAGTAATGAGAAAAGCTGAACCCAATTAAAAGCAATCCAGTCCAATAGGCTTAGAGGCGCATAGGTGCCAAGGGACCCAACACTTGCTAATTAGGTAAGACAAACAAAGACCATGGCGTTTTCTAAACGAATTGCCTCCTATTTTTTTATTAATGCTGAATCCGAGTGCGTTACTCGCACGATGCAAACATGTCACAATTAACAGTGAGATAAAAAAATTCCTCGTTCATGTACGTACACGGGAAATAATAGCGAGTGTTCAAGGTTAAAAAAGTGGTAACGAGCAGAAACTATACTGCAATTAACACGAGTCGTTACTATGATGATTGTAGTTTGCATTTCGTCTACTGAGTTTCTCGTTTGCCTCAAGAGTTATTTATTTACACATGCTTGACTTGGCGTTTTAATCCCTACGGCCACGGTCCTTTCAGAGGTACTCGATGACGTCACACTTAATTATACTGCTATAGGATTTGGCCCCAGTCACCTCCACGCTCTCCTCTTCGACCTGTTTTCGCTTCTTTTCGCTGATCTGTCGAGGCAGGCTTCGTTTGAACGACTTGGGCGAAAGTTTGCCCAAGAATTTCTTGATGGAAGATGGCGAGGACCGCCGCCTTTCTGCCAGGTCTGGCCAACTGCCGGTGGCCCCACGCGACGCATCCTGTCCGTTTTTCTGGTTCGAAACCTCTGCAGAAAAACCACATTCATCCAGTAAATTTTTCGTCATGATTGTGCCATCGTATTGATTAGACGTTGGAACTCTTTTCCAATTGTCCACACCTAGGCAGCATTTTCTAAAAACAGTTTCTGGAACAAATTCCTTGAAAAGTGTTCACATTTCTAGCAAGGGGACATGTTTGGAGAAACATCTGGGGCCTTTTTTCTCCAGAATGTTTCCTGAAACATGTTGCCTTGCTAAAAATGTGGAAACATTTTTGAGGAAATCTGTTGTCAGAAACTGTTTCTGGGTGTGGACAAGGCTTTAATTACAAGAAAGTCAATTTATTAAGACGATATTGGTGTGGATGGATTATAACCCCTCCCCACACACACACCAGGGACAATACATTTGGGGAGATTTTTTCAGCCAATAAATGAAGTCATAAATCATTGGTTGAAATTGATGACTTTGGACTGTCCATACACATGTACACTGGACGTCCTAGTCTTGTCCATTGCTTCAAATTTTGAAGGGTTATTGGTCATGTAACACCATAATATTGCAAATGTAAGCCTACATGCATATATATATATATTCAGCAGCAATTCAGCTGTTGCATTGGGTATCAGGGTTCCCCCAGACCTGGAAATGTCAGGGAAATTGAAAAGGCCTGTTAATGCCAGGGAAGTCAGGGAGGATGGACTACAGGTACTTTGAAAAGTCAGAGAAATTCAACAAGTAAAGAATACCTTTTACATTGCTATTGTTTAACAAACAAATCAAGTGATGACAAGAAATTTTGTGAAAGAAATTTATAATGAATTTGTCAATTAAAAAAATCTTAAATTTGCCGTTATTATGAAGATGCAGTCTATCTCCTGCTTATACGCTGTGTATAATAAGCCATGTAGCATTCCTTATATTGGCAAATGGATTATTTTTGCGTTTTCAGTGATCAAGGAAATTTGATTTATAACCTGGAAAAGTCAGGGAAAAAGAACTTACTTTGAAAAAGTCGGGGAAATTCAACTAGTCAATAATACATTTAACATTATTTAACACAGAAATCTATGGCCTTTGCATGAACCCCACTGCCACAAATCTAGAGGTGACAAGAAAAATAGTCAATTTAAAAAAACTTCTGTAATCTAAATTTTCTGTTTCCTTATGAAGATAGGCGTTCTATGTTCTGAAACCCGGTAAAGTCCTTCCCATTCAACTTGCAGGGTGTCCGAAAAGTATATTGCAATTAATTACTTTTTGATTGTTCTTCATCCTAAGGACAGGCCATAAGGCAGTTCGGCTAATAATCAGGTTTTCGTGTTACTAACCTTTGCCTTTATCGTTTGCTGGGGGCTGCTTCTTGCTCTCCATGGGCATGTAGCCCCTCTTGCCCCAGCTGAAGGTGCGCCCCAGCTGCACTTTGGGGCTGCCCATGGCCACGGTGAACACTGGAATGGATGGGCAAAGATTAGATATGAGATACTTCCGGGTGACCCTTGACCCCTGCTCCGCCACTCACCTGTGCATTGGCGATCCCCTTCGTCACCAGACTCAGAGTCTGAACGTCTCTCTTCCGACTGCACTTCCGTTTCGTCCTCCTCGTCGATTTTCCCTGGGGGCGCTGCCAGCAGCGATGTCAGTAACGTGTCTTGCTCTTCATCCACCCTCGCCATGATTGTCGCCAGAGGAGGCAGCGGTTCAAAGGTCAGGGTTTCGGCCACCGAAGACGATGGGATGGCTTCTGTCGAGGCCATGATGGTGGGCAGTGCGGACGTGAAAGATGGCCGCCGCCTAGAAGTCGAACCCCAAGACCTGGGTTTAGTCAGCTTTCGTTTAGTCAACCTTAAGGTCATGGTTCACGTGCTAATCATCAGTTATTGAACCTCACCTGGTGTCCACGATGCTGTCCATCGTAGTCAGCGTGGTCTCCCCGTCTGGCGACGAACTGATGGACATCACGGAGTTCATGTCTTCGTCTTCATGAGGCGATAATCCTTTGGAAAATAGAAGGTGTAACTTCAGTGTTACAAACAATGCTGCGTGTGGCTGGAATGGTTGTGCCAAAAAACCCATTGAAATGAAGACTATGCATAAGGACTTGTACAGTGGTTCCCAACTTTTGTACTGCCAATTACCCCGTTGGAGTTTTGACTAAAGTGTAGTTACCTGAAACACCATCGTTAATGACGATGGGAATATCGAGGAAGCATTTTGTTTCTCGAAAAATTGATCACCGGTAATGCAGTGTGGCGTACTTTTAATTTTAAGAATTTGTCTAATTATTAAGAATCTGCGGCGAAATTCTTTTGAAAACCAGTAGATCAGAACGCTGTCAGAAATGATGGATTTATGTGCAGTTTGAATTTCTTAACGTAATTTTTACAGTTGTCAATAACGTAGGAAAAAGTTATTTTTTAAAAAAAAAAAAGAATACCAAAAAATGGATTTTGGCTAATTTGTAAGAATTTCCTAGAAATATTTACAATTACAGACGCCTAGCTCGTTTGAAAAATGTAGCCAAAAGTGGTGGATATTAGCCCACATTTAATTTTGTTTGATCATTTTAAGTATTTCATCAGAAAACGCCGCGGGCGAAATTTTTGAAACACACTAGCTGGATTTCATGAATTTTATGTAGTTAGTAGTGTTAGTCACATTCCATCTGGAAAGGTTGTGCTAATTTCATGGGACGGCCATCTACCCATTATACAGGCACATGTACTACTGTCAGTAGATGGCAAGACATGCTTGGAGCATTGAGCATCCCATTAATTCCATTGCCCCTTTTGCTTGCTTTTGTCCAATTCTGGCAATGGAACAAAGGAAGACTAATTGGCGATAGCAGTAGTAACTTTCCCATTCAGACAGTAGGCCTATCAAAGAACTTGGAATATGTGTTTCTTTGGATTGCGTTGCATACATAAGCAGCTTGAACACTAGATGAATGGAAGTTAATGGGAAGTACTTTGATAACCAAAAAGACTGGTACATTCATTCATGGTTGGGGACGTGTTCTTTGTGGGGTATGATGCGCAGTTTTTCGTTAAAGCAAAGCTCTTAGAGGAATAGGCCTACTTAGAATTGAAGCTCTTGAATGAGCCCAAACGGTGTTTTGTGTTTGGCCATACTTGCATTTAATTTCTGAAAGAAAATTAGACCGAACCCGAGGGGTTCTTCGAAATATGCCGGGGATGTCAGTGGGGAATTCAGCGAATTTCAATTCAGAAACAGGCGTGTTGTGGTTTTTCACGCTTGGCCCAGACATGGCATCTGGAATAGACCTCGGAATAATTCATGATTTGTATGGCTGGATTAAACTGGGACTCAGCGTTTTCAGACGACTTTATCGCTTTTTCTTTGGAATAAATTGAGATTTGGATGCTTTTCCTGTTGAACCTAATCGGTTGCAGGTGAACTCACTTCTTGTCGATCTGGGTTCATTTGTTTACGTCAGATCTGATGCATTATTTGGATCGGTTGCTACGTGATTTTTCTGCAGTGGGTGTTCCAAAATCCAATTGGTGCGCGGATTAAGCACTGTCTGGAAGTCGAGAAGATAGCAAATTGGCTCCTGATGTCATTGGGCAATGTCATTAGTGGTTGCCAATGCATATCTTCAATCGAAAAAGTTTAGTTTCTTTTGGGGACAGGAGGCTGCAGGGTGGGTTAATTGTCTTAAGAATGGATCTTAGTCTTGGAATATGATACATGTATTTGGGGGACTAAAGTCGGTCATAACTCCGCCATTATTAATAATTCTTAAATGTTTTTTACAAAAGTCCATTCAATGCAATATTGGTGCTTTATATTTTTAAAAGGCATACAAACTGCTCTGTTTTTTCCTTGTTTTAATAATTCTGAAAAATATTTTCGAGAAAATGCACCTACCATCCAAACATCCAAAAAACTAACATCCATTATTTATGATAGTCTTTAAATATATTAATTAAATGTTTGTCATTCACATTAATATTTCTCAAATTTTTAAAAATATACACAACTTTTTTTGTTGATGTCTAGTTTTTGCTTAAATCACTCAATGCGTGTCAAATCCTTCATTTGCAATGTTGTGTTTCTAAAAATTCCACCCGCGGCTTTTCTTTATTGCTGTTATTACTACCAAATTGTTCCGCCTAAAATGGTGCCCTAAAATCCAGCATTTGTCATTAGTTCTTCTAAAATCTAATAAGTTTTTAGTAGTTCCCTAACTCTTATCGGTTTTGCAAAAGTGAATTTTTGTAACGAATCTTAATGATCACATACCCTGTATTTTGATAAAAAACTGGACATGGATCGTAATCTTGAAATATGATAGATGAATTTGGGGGACTAAAGTTGACCATAACTCTGCCATTATTAATAATTCTTAAATGCATTTTACAAAAGTCCATTCAGTGCAATATTGGTGATTTAAGTTTTCAAAAGACAAATAATCTGCTGTCTATTTTTCCTTTGTTTTAAAAATTCTGAAAAACATTTTAATATTTCTGAAATTTTCAAAATAGCCTCAACGTTTTTGTTGATGTCTAGTTTTTTTTTTTTTAAAACCACTCAAAGTGCGTGTCAAATCCTTAATTTGCAATGTTGTGTTTCTAAAAATTCCATGCACCTGCGGTTTTAATTTATTGTTGATATTACTACCAAATTGTTCCGCGTAAAATGGTGCCCTAAAATCCAGCATTTGTCATTAGTTCTTCTAAAATCTAACATTTCTAAAATAGATCTCCAACTCTATCAGTTTTGCAAAAATGAGTTTTTGTAATGAGATCCACACACCCTGTAGTTTGATAAAAAACCGGGCAACCCCCAAGCCCTATTGTCAGGAAATGCAAACGATTGCTTTAAACTTTAGCTATTTTCGTCAAGAGCAACAATAAATATGTAACGAGTCTCATCATTTTTAATGATATCCTGAGGAGAAATTCTTGAAGTCAGTGCCTTACATGGTGGCCTTAACGTTCACTGCTGAAGTCTAAAACCATGTTCATTAGACGGAGTATCAAAATATTGCAGAGATGTTTGTTTATGATTTGTCCGCTGTTGCCGCGAGGCAAGACATCGATGAACTGCCATCGCCATGTTATCATCATATTTATTGTTTTAACGTCCCCCAGCCTCAACCCCCTTTCGTGTTCGTAATAAATACAGGGCCCTCGATGGATTTCATAGTGATGCTTTCTTCGCTTCCATTTCCCAGCCAGAAAGCCATTCTTCGTGCTAGCTTTTTTTCCTCCCTATATCATTCTGTATCAAATATTTGATCTTATATTTCTCAGTCGGTTTCATTATTTAAGCCAGTCTAGAGACGCACCCCCTCCCCAGACCCCCCGCGGTGCCTTTCATTACAGGCTCCGAATCCGAATCAATATTTTCTCGTCGCAAAATGGCGCTGCAAGAATGAAGAATGCGAAAGTTTCGCCTTTTTCCAGCCATTTCGGTACAAAGGAAGTCAATTTGGACTCGTTTTGAATACGTTCCGAATTCGCCAGAGTAAAACCAGAGCCGGGGGCCAGGGGCCAGGGAGCGCCCCATAAAAAATGCAAATGGAGTTTGAAAAGATGTCTTTCATGCAAATCGGGCCTAATATTTGAATCCATTTTCGGGCGGAATTGGTAGAGGGAGCAAATAAAATCCTTTGAATTGCCTTTTGGAGACTGAAATGTGCGGATTTGCTAGGAGGGGAAATGGACTTTCTGGAACCGCCCAACCCCTTCCGGTTCGGGGCACGGAAGCCACGATCCCAGCGCTTGCATGTGTTTCTGGGGCAAGTTCAGTGCCTACCGGTCATGGAAAAGTCATGAAATGAGATTCAGTTCATGGAAGACTTATGTCATGAAATTTCACCAGGGTCATGCAAAAGTCATGAAATTTACAAAAGGGTCATGGAATTTTGTACATTTTTGAATTTTTGAATTTTGTGAATCAATAAAAAGACAAAAAGGGTCATGGAATTTGTCTATTTATTGATTCACAAAATAAAAATTTGGGTTTGTCTTCATTTGTCACCTATTGCCGCCAAAAATTTCGCTTACGGCGTGTTTTTGGCCTCGTATTCTAATAGGCATGGACAACTTTTTTGAAGTCATGGAAAAGTCATGGAATTTTAAAATACCAAATCCAGTAGACACCCAGCACTCAGTACCCTACTATCAATAAATTAATAATGCAAAATATGCTTGTGAAAGTCACGTATATCAATTTTTTGAATCGAAACAGCAAAAATGTGTAATGCAATTGTGGATTTTCTTGCGTTTTGTGACGCAGTTATGGATTTTGGAATTTTTTAAAATATTCAAAATGCCAAGTGAATTTCGTTTTTAAACATACGGCAACTCTTTTATCTAAGAAAATTCTAAGATGTTCTGTATAATTCTGTTATAAGATCCGCTGCACATCTTTTGTTGCTTTTCGACTCATAAGCTGGTTAGGAATTAGGAAATTAACCAAGATTAGGGTAATAAGGTTTTTGTTTATTATGGATTATGAATTATGGATTTTGGTAATTTTTAAAATGTCAAAACTTAACCAAGAAAATTTCGTGTGCAAAGAGTACTTATCTGTTGTAATACCCCCTTCACATTGTTTCGACTGATAAATTACACGTAGTTAGGAATTTTGAAATTTTGGATTTGAAGTTATGAAAATTTGGATTTAAAAGTATTTAGGTGTCATTGACAAATGCTTCTTGCAAAGCACTTTCAACTCACTTTTCAGTGTTACTTTTGGGTCCAGTGCTACTTTTCTGAAAAGATGCAGTTTGCTGAATGGGGTTTTTACGCAACTGGCTTTCCATGGTCCAATGGGTAGAATTTGTTTTTTGGTTTTACCTTCTCTGATCCTGACCACGAATTCCGGTCTCCTCAGGCCAGGTCTGTTCCTGTCGCCTATGATGTCCCCGCCGAACACTTCTTGAGCACTTTCGCCCAACTGCTTCAAAAGGGCTTGCAGTTCCAAGTCTTTCTGGAAACATGGAAAAGAAAGATGGCCGTCAGAGATCTAGTGCTTGAAAAGCAATTTTTTTCCCGCTGATTTGGGCCCCGCTGTACCAGCTTCCGGGCAATTTCATCAGCTTTTTAAAAGGTACCATTGGGCATAATTTTCTTTCTCTCTTTCACTTATTTATGTGTTTTGCTGGAGTTAACTCCCACATGACGTCAAAAGCCTCGCTTGCAAATGCTGGGGGTGAGCAACTAACTATCCTGTGACCCCCACCCCTCTTCCTCAAGCGCGATTTATGATTGGCCCCCACGGATCCAGATTGGAAAGTTGCGAATTTAAGATGTATTTTAGTCGATCGAGAAAATTTCGTAGACATTCCTTGGCAATGTTGAAACATGCCTTTTTTCATTGTCAATTAAACTTCTTCACTTTCTTGTGAAAATACAGGGAGGGTCATAGTCTGGTTCCATGGGAATAATTTGGATAGGGCTTATACTCTTATCTCCACTGCAGCATCCAATCTAGATTGGATGTCGAATTTAGATTGAATGTTGTAATGGAGGCGGTTTCAATGGAAATTTCATCATCTACTGTTCTTTTGGCGATGTAGACATCCTGTATATATTACAAAACCCCGCAATGCACTGCTTTTGAGATACGTTCGCCTTAAAAGCTTATGGAGACTTATCGTTTTGACCGTGAATTCTTTTAACTCGATCCAACCAAAATTCGCATCCGATCTACATGTAGATTGGATGTTGCAGTGGGGAAAGAAAGGGCATTAGGGGGTAGTTCTCGGGTTTTGACATAATAGCAAGTCAGGTGTGCTCTTTTCGTGAAAATTCCGTAAACTTGCGAAGTTTTCCAAGTTCCATTACTATCTCGGAATCCGTCAAAGTTAGGGAAAAATTACATTTTTTGAAACATTTGCATAGCTGCCTAATATTTTCATAATCATTCCTATTCATGGTTTTACTAGTCAGTTAGGATAAAATTTCCGATTTTGAAGTTTCCCTAACTCTTACGTATTTCGATATAGTAATGGACCTTAGAATACTTTCCAAAGTCATCAAAATTAACCTAATTGAAAAGTGCACATCTGACTTGATATTATATTAAAACATTACAATTGCCCCCTAAACCTCTAACATTTTTTCATTGTCTGATTCCATGGGAAAAATTTGGACAGGAGTTTGGGGACCATTCTGAGGTTTTGATATAATAGGATTAATAAATATTTAGTAATAATAAATGTAGCAGTAATTGAAATGGAAGTAGACTTTTGACTCGCCCTGTATGTTCACCAGAGATTGAAGTTCATTTGTTCATTTTTTCTCTTTGTATCTGCATCTTTGTTCTTTGTATCTGCATCTTTTTTCAGGATATGGAAATGGTCCAGCGTAGGGCAACCAGATTTGTGAAGGGCAGCTACCAGCGATCCGAGAGTGTTACAGAAATGCTACACTCTCTAAATTGGGACTCGCTG
>JAQGAF010003810.1:0-16215 GCA_034687865.1 Kryphioiulus occultus
ATAGCACTTCATACGTGATACGCTTTTGTACAGGTTTATATAACCGTATTCCACTGACAACTATCGTCATAGGAGATCCAGTCATTGTGCGGACCTGCGGCTATGATTGAAGGCGGAGCTCGTGACGTCAACGGGGCGGGGCAGGCTTAACGGAATTTGTGACGTTAAGCTCAGTTAAGCTTTTTTTCTCAGTTGATTGGATGCGCTTTCGGGATGTTACAATTTTGAACTTGTTTCGTTTGTTGTTCCTCGGCTTTGCAGGCCCATTCACGTCGTAAGGTGTGTTTTGTGTTTCAGACAGGGTTTTCTTCGTGTTTGCCCATGATTAAAAATGAAGTATAACTGTAAGGGATTCTAAAATCGAAATCGCAAATTGTTTCCACAGGTTGCAGTTGAAAAAGCTAGTTTTTCAAAACGCTTCAACGAGTGGACTACCACCATTCGCTTCATTCTCAGCGGTTTGTGCGCCAGATTTGCATTTCGCAGCCTGGGTTGGTTTGAAGGCTGCAAAGAAGTGCAGTTGGAAACTTGTGCCAGATGAGGATTTCACGAAAAATACCGGATTTTGCACGGATATCTGGTAGGAACTCGAATTTTAAAAGCGCGTTTTTTTGTGACGTCACAAAACTGTGGTATGGTAAAACGCGGTCACTGCGGTCATGACCTTGACTGCACTACATGGGCTGCCTGAACTCGCTAAAAACACTATTTAAATCTATTGAATGAAGGAATGTCCTCTGCTGACAATGACTTACTAAACTTTCCTTATGACCGAATTTCATAGCAACATGTATCTTCATCGTGACCTAAAATGTGAAGGAATCTAAGGAATGTTGATAATGCGTGTTGGTGACCTATAAGTATACATGTAGCCTGGTCCCAAGTTGTTAATTTGAGAGATGGTTGTTGTCAATATGCCCATCATTTGCATATCAATACAATAGTTTTACAACCATTTTCCATGTCAGTAGTCCGAGCCTTAAATAATGCTTGTTTCATGACATTAAACAGGGCTCTTACAGACCTGGAAAACCTGGAAAAGTCAATGAAATGTAACAAACCTGTGATACATTTTACCCAACTAGCTATACCAATAGAAAACCCTGAAATTGAGTAGGATGGAAATCAAAGTCGTTCTATAATCATTTGCATATCGATAGTTCAAGTCTGGAATTATGCTTGTTTCTTGACATTAAACAGTGTTCTATTAGACCTGTAAAACCTGGAAAAGTCAATGCGGTTTATTGACACAAAAATCAAGCGATGAAAAGCAATTCTGTAGAAGAAATTAATAACAAAATGATAACATTTTAAAAGTAATCTAAATTTGCAGATTCCTAATGAAAACTTTTATTTATTTCCTGTTTATACATGTACTGTACGTACGTATAAGCAATAAATACTGTACAGCATTCCTTACTTTGCCATGGTATGCCATCTTTTTGGATTTTCATTGATCAGGAAAATTTGTTTTACAACCTAGAAAGCTTTAAAAGTCAGGGAAGTTGAAAAGTTCCTCTCTGGGGGAACCCTGTTAAAGAAAATCATTTGTAAGCTTTGTGGTCATGAAGACAACTATGATGGGATGTCAACCTGACATGACCTCTATCTCACATTTCTATCTGACCTCTAAGTCATGGATAGGATGAAATTCATGATGTGGTGGAAATAAACAACAGGTCCAGCTGTTGTACCTACAGTAGTTGTAGATCTTCAGTCAGCTCACATTGTCACTTTGACACATTGTCACTTGTCTAATAAATTATGGTTTAGTAATCAATGCAATATTAATAATCACTTGGTCGTTGCCATGACGTTTCCAAACAAAAGTCGTGTCATCACTGCTTTATGGATGATCCGCATTCCTGCAGATTGTCATACTGTACAAATATTTTCAGTTTCTAATCATTCTGTTGATTTGGCTAATTCGAAGGGCGAGGTCGACTTCTTCCCCGAAGAAATTCCACAGAATATGACTAGTTCCCCACCCAAGCCTCTCGAAATTCAGACCAAAATCAACATTCGGGGGCCTCTAGCTAAACCTAATGTCCCGAGCAAGACATGCTCGCAATTAACGAGGGCATATTTCATGCTATTTGGGAAAGCTAATTATAGGGCTGGGTTTATAAAATATCGTTTTAAAATGAAACGCAGCTGCCTCGTTTAATCCTATTTTCGTCCCTGTCCCTGCGATGTCCATAACGACGCCAACGTCAACAGCCGCCATCTTGTGTTTAGACGTGCTAAACGTGGGCTATGAAAGGATAATTTCCTGAGCTTCTTCACAGGCCTGCCGATGTTTGCTATTCATTAACCTCTGGGCGAAGTTGTCAGCGATGCCAAATGAGACACCCTGCGGGCTATTCTAAGTTTTGAACCTGGAAAAAAGTCAAATTTTTCTCGGTACTTTGAACGATGAGTTGCATGGATGAGGTTATGATGGATGCCTGCTGTCAGAACCAAAGATGAATTTTTTGGTGAAGGACTGAGCTGGAATTAGCGATTGTGCCCTTTATTGCCTCCATTCGCATATCGTTTAAGAACACCCGAAAATAAGATTTATGAGGCGATAAATCATCCACAGTTTCCTTGGCCTATGTTTAGGAAACACGGAAATTAATAAACACCCTTCCACGATTACCTTAATTGGTCTCTGCAGTCACGAAGATGTTCCCCTCTGGCTCTAAGATCAGAACACAGTGACGTAAGGATAGAATTACTGCTGAAGGACCTTATGCAGATTTGACCAATTTGAAACGATTGACCTCTGACACGAGCAATTTTTTTCTGTTGGCGAAAGCGTTATTTTAGAGCTTGTCGATAGAATGTTTTTGGTGTTTTTTGTGAAGGTTCCTATAGCATTTTAATTTTTGAAATGAAAGCTGTTGTCTGCTGAAATTTATAAAGAATCTGGGATACTCCCATCTATAAGCATGATGGAAGCTGCGAAAATGCAGCCAAAATCTTCTTCATTGACATGGCTGTGTGTGCGAATTCAAAATGGCGGTCAAGTAGCAGACGTTAAGGTCTCCAAGATGCAGCATTTATAGTGCATCTCATGTACCTGCGGAAATATTGGAAATTCTCTTGTTCAACAACGTCTTCAGTCATTCTCAGAGTAAGATATTTTGACGGTGGGTCAATGTTTTCCTAGCAATAAATTAGCAAATTTTACAATTATTCATCAACCTCGGATACCTAAAATTCGCGTAGATGAACATTTTTTTTGTAAACGTACACGATATTAATTAAACCAAGTAGGAGTACATTGGTTAGATATATGAACAATGAGATGTATGAACAATGCGAAGCTAATGGTTTTGAAAACAACCCAGAATTGAGCGCGCGAACTCAAATTTACTGCATATTATACACTGGTGAAACGTACGCAGTAGGAGTACAGAGGAAGTTAATTTTGGTTAAATTAATGTAAGGGATTTTAATTTATACATGTATTTTTTTCGAAATACTGTATCATAATTAAGGGAATGTCGCAGGCAATAATACCACTCAGGTACATTTTCCTGTAAAAATATTGTGAAGAATTTTAAAGAAAGGATGGCAAAGTAAATAATTTTGATACTCTTATTTTATTTTAAAAAGTAAGGAGGTGTAAGACTATCAAATAAAACTTGTCCTTGATTAATGATTTTAATTTTACCTATGTGGCAAACAAACCCGAGTCTGTGGTAGCCATTTCTTACTGCTATGAATGATTGTAAGTTTTAGGGAAATATTAAGATAAGCTTAAGCCTAAAATTTAATGTGTTAAGAGTAGACTACAGTAAAATCGTCAATTTGTTTTAGAAAAGTAACCTGTCAGTGTGGCTTTCTACTTGTTGCTACATAACCCAAAATTGGATTTGACCTTACAGTTGGAAACATTTTCTGCGATGATGCTGAGCATAGATGATTAAAATGCTTCGTATATTTTAAGAAGCAAAAAAAACCGCCTTACTTTATTTGAAATTTTTATTACGGACTTTATAAATTTCAATCACTTATATTCGGTTTAAAATACAAGCTTTTTATTTTAGTTTCGACCCTGAATTACAAGCTGCTCATAACCACTACTTGTTTTTGACTACTCATTTTTGTGACATTTTTAACTTAAACCAAAATGGGTTTAGCTTATTGATCTCATTTATAAGTGATTAGAATTAATCTTATCCTGCCTGATCCCCAAAAACTAGTTCAGGTGACCTGTTCTTGAAATACAGTACAATACGCGTTTTTTATAAATCAAATTTGGACACGGATATGTAGTAATTAAGAACAGTAAATTAATTTCCTAGTGATAGTGTTTCAGACTGCCGATGGAACAAATCCGTTGATGTTTTTACCGACAAGAAAGGAATAATTTATTAATTTGACATGGAAATTTCCGATAGTCAACATTGCTGCAGATGGTTAATAAAAACCGAGGGGATCGGCATACGAGTTCTTAAAAAAGTTAATGATTAGCAAGGTCGAGATATTGCACTGAAAATCTCCAGGAATTTGGTTTTTGCATTAGTGGCTTGAGAGCACCCATCACTATAATTTAAAAAACAACAAAAAAGGCTTGTTTTTCAAAATTCTTAAACATTTTATTCGCTGTACAATAAACATAATCGCTGCACAACTAAGTGGCAACAAAGGCTTTCTGACCTACATGAAGCAAATAAGAATTATATCTGAGCAACTAAAGCTTATATTCAAGTTGCGACTCTAAAATAATTGGAATGTAAATAACAAACGGTACAAAAAACGTAAATTACAGTTACATCAAGCGAAGTATAACAAGTTATTAAAAGAACAAAAATAGTGAACGTTGGAAAGAATACTGCTAAATTATAATCTATTCTCACTGGCCTAAGACTTGATATCGCATTTTTGTAAAATGACTACTTCTGAAACGTAAATAGCATAAAAACAATTTTATTCAAAACTTATTATGGTGGTGTTGCCGCAAGGCTAGGGTGTGCAACATCCACCATTTTGCATAGAAAATACTGATTCATTCATGGCAATAATAGATAGGGCAGCGAATTTTAGATACTTCTATAAAAATATATTTACTCTAGTTGGGCGTAATTGACTTGAGATCGTAATTTGGATCTATGAATCTAATATATTATTTTTTTTTTCAAATATTCCCATATTTTGGTTATGAGGTATTCATAAAGATGAATGCGACTAACCATATTGGGTGTATTGACTCGTACATGTCATCTAATTTTCATGTATGGCCTATTTTGGTTAACGGTATTTTTTGGATTCATACCATCAAATATGCTGTTTTCCAGTGTTTCAGACATGTTTATTAATGCTAAACACGTCAAAACGTGCAAACATTGGTGTGGGAGAATTGTGTTGCTATAGGATGTGAATATGACAAGACTTGAACTTTGTATTAGACAATAGGCATGCAAAAATGTTCATTATATATAGTATGTGACAAATGTAAAAATATGTTCATGATAGAATTTAATTTTCCAAACATTGTATTTTAAGTTAATCCTCGAAGTAACATTCATGAGGATACATGTATATTAATAGGCTATACATGTACACTATATGCCAATCATGGTTTTTGAATCAAGTCAAGCGAAATGACGTATCATCAAACAAATTGGCTATACTTCGAAATATGCCCTGCAGCTACCTCGCAAGACCATAGACATTATGAAAAAGTGTGCTTCTCCTAACGGCTCGTAGGCTGGCAGTGATTGTCCGACGGTTATTTAAGCTAAATAATAAATTGCATTTTAGCTTAGGTTAGCTCAGGCTAAACACAAAAAAACCCACGACAACACACAAAAAAGGAGAAAAAAAAGACGAAATAACTATAAAACAAACAGGTTCAATTTGTGACAGTAGGGGTGAAGTATAATTTGTGTGTACGTTTGTAGCAGGGCATATCTCGTAATATATTGGAAAAATTATCTCATAAATGTTACTTTTGATCAATGCAAAATGACGCTGTGCCATTATTGTTCTGAAGTGATATGGGGACCCTACACGAATATTATTACTGTCAATTTCAACAAATACTGATCGTGTAATGGGTGCAGTATTGATGGATTGATGTTTCATTCTCATTACTGCCGATTATCCGAATTTTCGGATGACTTACTGTCAGTAGTGTAATAATGACAGTAACACTGACTGTATATGGGTCCGCAATACGTTGCAAATTGAAACAGTTGCCTTTGAAAGGGCAAAAAGGTTGTGTGTAGAAGTGTGCCAGGTGTAATGGTCGTTTTTCATCCCTTTTTTAGTCAAAAACTATTTTCAATAAATATTTCATTTGAATTAATTCAAACACTTGAATTCACAGCACAAACAGATCTAATAACTGAACCTGCTTTTTCTGTAAATTGAGACTTTCAGTTGTGTCACTAGGAAAGAGGGGGGGGTCACATGAACTCGGTTTGTTCGTTATAAAAGAAAATTTTGTGTGACATGGTCAAAATTTGATTGTTCATGCTGGTGAAACAACTTTATACGAAAATTGCCGTTTTACAGGCATCATCCTACATGTAGGTGTGGGTGTTTAACTGTCATAACCAATGAGTTCCAGAAGAAAATGCAATTTTGAAAACATATTTTGCTTGTTTTTTATTAAATCTAGTAGTGCGGAATAGGGTCACAGATGGCGCTTGAGGCAGTCTAAAACACGTGTTTTTGAGAATTTTCAGCGCATATACTGTGTATTTTTGCGCTTGAGAACCCTTTGAGGAGAATTTAACCGACCAACGAGATGCATATTAGTATTTAAAAATTGTTTTGCTTGAACCAGCAGATGACAATTCTTATTACTTTGAGATGAGTAATGAGTTTCGAGCGGCATTGGGGAAATGAGGCGCATTCTTTGATAATTGAAAAGTGAAAAAAAAATTGCACGTTGGCAATTTTTGGAAACTGTTTTTCTAGGATGCATATATTTCTCGAATCACAAGGTAATTTCACGCGACTTAAACTGTGACCATTTGTTTAGCGACGATTCAAATTCAATTGAAATCTGGGTGCCATTGGAAAAAAAAAAATACCAAGATGGCCGTGAAGGACGCTGCCGATGTCCTGGCACTTGTACAGTACGTGTTTTGATAATTTAAGCAGCTGAGGGATATGTCGCGAACATCGCATAAAACAAAACGTCGCGAATGAGGTATCGTTACAATAACAAAAGTAAAAAATAATGCAATTTGTCATAAATAGCCCTCATAGTCCCATGATGGAACATGAATTATTCATAGAAGCGTAATGGTGGCCTTGATTGCTGCTTTGCATCGAACACGCTGGCATGTGATAGGTCAGCATGTCCAGCAACCTCTGCTTCTCGTTTTCCAACCTCTGGATTTCCGAGCGAAGAGTGACATTTGTTTGTTCTAAGTTTTCAGACTCCTGAAAAATAAAGAAACACAATGTTAGATTGGTTGGGAATTATGACACTTAGCCAATGGTTGTACATCAATGTTGTTAGAAAAGTTAATTTATAGAACTCTGTATAGCATGGAATCTCTGGATGGTTAGACATGATGAGACTAAGAAATGATGGCAAAGATTGAGAAAGCTTACTAACTTGGCTGTGGATTTTTTACAAACGAAAACTAAGTTTAAAAAAAAACCATAGCCAAGTAAGTAAGCAAAACTAAAGATAAAAATCGTTGGCCTTGTGGCAATTCCACGTATCATAATTTTTAGCAAAATTAAATTTTTATACAATTCTGCAGCATAACTTAGCATTAATAAAAAGTAACATCTGCGCCATATTTTGTAGTTTATATATTTGTATTAAAATCGCTAGTCTTGTAGCAATCCCGCGTATCATCTTTTATACAAAAATTACATTCTTATACAATTTTGCCGCGCGTCCTTGCATTAATAGAAAGTAACATCTGAACCATATTTTGTATTTTTTCAATAAAAATAGTGCGTGAGATAATCTTGTTTCGTTATAAACTTAAAGATTAACAACATTAAAAAGTTCATTTTGACACTGTGATAACACGTAAAATCTTTCAAAATACTTCATTCTTAAATGTTTGTATTATCATGTATCTAAAATTTTTGGTTGCATTCGAAATGTAACCATTGCAAATTTGTTTTATACGTAGTATTGCCACTAGGCCTTCGAAATGGACTAATAATGATATTCCAGGAAGCTAAAGGTATATAAATAACGATGTACAGAGTGCTCATAAAGTCCCACTATGTTTAGAAAATGTTAGTTCTGCCTGTTTTACAAAATTTTGGTCCCAGAACTACTATAAAGTTGATTCACAGGGAGTACCCACAGGCGGCGCTGCAACCACTGGAATCGAAAATGACGTCTGTGCAAAAAGAAGCTCGATGTGTGTTTTCTGGTAGACACTATCATGATACCAAAATCATCGATTAATGTTTTGCGCAATATAAAAAGAAAATTGAATTCAAAAGAAATTTCCACGTTGTAGAAAAACACCCAAGGTTGTTCGCTGCTCATACTCTCTTCAGAAATTGCTTAACGCTGATTGGTGATTTGGTCGCATGATAGCAGCGGCCATCTTAAAGGTTTTGCTATGTAGATGCCATTTTCGATTTTAGCGATTACAGCGTCGTCTACTGGCACTCCCTGTGAACCAAATACGTGAAATAAACTAGTTCTTCTAACGTTTCCCCAAAATTTTTCCTTTGTAATTATGTTTTTTAAATTAAGTTTTATAATTAGGGAAGGACTTTATCAGATCACCCTACACTTCCACTTGGCACATAATTGACGAATATACATGTATAGTAAAGTATTAGAAATTAGCTTTGGGATAATATATGAAGAATTTTCTTCTAACAAGATGCAAACAGGTCAAAATAAATTAAAATTGTTTGCTGCTTAATATAATTTTGTTTAACGTGTGTATGCTATTCGCCCTTGGTCCCTAACAGCATGACGAATTTGCATGTATTTTGCCATCATAAATTTGATGCGTATACAAAACATCTGTTTATGCATATCACTCAATTACAGCAAGGTACAGATTTCCAGGCTCACCTTTCAAAGCCAAGGGTAAAGAGAGTGAGTACCCGTATACATAGGGGTAGTACGTGTGGAATGGATTTATGAAGTTTTCCGAGTACACAACCAAATGTAGGCCCATTTCAGTTGAGGATCAGGGTAAACTAGTTCTCAAAGTTGGATAATGAACTTGGCGTAATGTTAATTGGTATGCAAATGTGGTGATCTGAGGTCTGGTCCACGTTTTAACGTTTATCTCAACTACATGTACATGTATCTTAGTTTTAAATTTAAAACTGTGGTCCTTTTTTCAGCCATAGCTGAAGTACCGGTATGTCTGCAGTGTAAAACCTCTTTAGGCGGTTGGGGCCTCTGAGCAATACATATGCATGCATTTTAATCAGTTAACTTTTATAAATTTAATTGAGATTATCGGAAAACTTATAGGAAACCAGTATTCAAAATAATTAATGCGATGTACTTCTTTTTCTCGAAAACTGAACATAACATTGATTAGATAAAACAAATTTCCAAAATTTTGTGCTTTTAATTAACAGTTCTTAAAAAAATAAATTTTTGTAATGAGTGAGCACTCTGTATAACGTTTATGGGGAATCTTTGTGGAATTGGAATTTTTTTATAGGCATATGTAGATCCTTTTATTCGTAAATTTGTTCTCTGGCTAATCGACACCAAATCCAATGTCAGGATTATTTTCGTTGGTGGTTGAACAATGTGATTGTTTGAAAACCAGTTATGTTTGCCCTTATTCTCACTAGATGGCAGTAACATGTCACAAGTAGCGTGTCATATCGTAAAGCATGCAGGCAAGATTGCTGGCGGAATCTTGATGCAAGGAAATAGTACTGTACTTTTTTTCTTTCTAGGTTCTAATGTAGTGCAGTGTTGCCACAGCACAGGGGAATTATAACTACACTCAACAAAAATGTGCATGTAGTCTGAAAAATGTCAATGCAAATCATAACTGAGAATTGCTACTTGCTCAATTTTTATCATAAATCATATATTTAATTGAACTTACCAGCATTAAGTGTAACGTCCTTTCCTTCTTCTTATTTCTACATTTTGTGGCAGCCACTTTGTTCCTCTCTCGTCTTCTTCGCCTCCTTTCTTCATCTTCTGGCGTTAACTAAGAATTCATACAAAGATAGAAATAAGTCACAATACATAGGCAGACAGCTAGAGCATGAAACACTGTGATATCAAGCATACATATGGAAGATTTTTAAGCTTGATTTGCCTTATTTTGGTAAATAAGTAAGGACAGTATTATGCTGGAGTCCTCCAGACATGGAAAACATGGAATTGTCAGGGAAATTGGAAAGGCCTGGACAAGTCATGGAAAATGAATTTACTTGGAAAAGTCAGAGATATCCAATAAATTAATAATTCCGTTTACATAAATTGTTATTGGTTAACTCAACAATCAAGTGGTGCAAGCAATAATGACATTTTCAGTATTAATAAATAGTACAGTTCCCTTATAAAAATTTCTACTTGAAAAAGTTTGAAGTGTATTTCTGGAGAATTCTGTGCTACACATATTGCTAATATAAGCTTACAGCCATGGTAATTTTTTAAAAACAAATAAAATAAAAAATAAAAACGCATTCAAAAATAGATAGCAATATGCGAAATGAGATTTTTTTCCATCTTGAATGCACCTTACTTCTAAGTAGTGAATTATAGTTTTTTCAATAAAAAAAACTTAAGTTAATTATGATTGAATTAAACGGCACTCGGCATTAATGCTATTAATATTTGTGCTTTAATTTACTCAATTCTAAACGGAAACACATTCAGCGTACATGGTGATCATAGTCCTTCCCTCATTGAAAAAAATTAATTTAAAAAAACTTGGTTATAAGAAATAAATGTTGGGAGAAGGTCTACGAGCTAGTTTATTTCGTGTATTTGGTTAACAGGGAGTACCAGCAGGCGGCGTTGTAACCGCTAGAATCGAAAATGGCGTCGATGCAGTAAAACGCTCAATGTGTTTTCATGTACATTTACATCTTATCATGATATCAATTACCAAATCACCTATCAGCATAAAGCCCAATTTCAAAACGAAACTGAATTGAAAAGAAATGTTAACATAAATTTACGTATGAATGAATTCAAAAACCATTTCCATATAAATAAAAGTGCAGTGTACATTGTTCAGGTTTACTACGAAGAATTCGTGGTCACTTCAGATGCATTCTGAGTAAGATCTATAGCAATTTAGGGAAAGAAATAGAAGGTGCCACGGTGCTAAAATTCAATTAGAACGCTCCATTAGGTGCGTGCGACAGATTAGACCACTTGAACCGGTACGATCCCCTTTGGCACGCACAAATTATAGGACTCGAGAAATAATCTGATAATTGCACACATGTAACCGAATTATGCTGATGCTAATGATGCTCTTTGTCTTAGTTGCCTGAAAACTGGCATAGTGCTGTAAACAACGTGTCAGCGAGTGCAGAAATTGCTTCTCTACTGGCTAATTGGTTTCGTACACACATAAGGCTGTTGAAGACTAATTAAAAGGAAGAGTAAATTGGACGCTCGGCAAATTAAACACCAACACACGAGATGCCCCCATAGTCTATCTTGTCAGCTACTTTTACGTAAGACATGGCAAGTGGTATGCGAAAATTATGATTAATATGTATAAAGAAAAAAGTGAAAAGTGGCATAAGCAGAAATATTTTTAGAGCAAGGTTAAGACTCACTTGTATTTCAAATGCATGTAATAACTTGCGATATGAGAAAAAATGGAATGCATGTAAAATTGAAGGTCTGTTGCCATACATGAACAGACTAGACGTATTCTCAAAAATATTTGATCACACCTCCATCGTGTTTGAACATTTGCGTCTTTGACGTTGACTGATTCTCATTTGCTCATTTTGCACAATTTTGAAAAAATGTAAAGAAAAAGTTCCGCATTGGCAAGTAGGCAGTTTGGGTTCATAATTGGGGCAGTTTGGAGCAGAAAAATGAGCCCATGCAATGGCGAAACTACCCCTTACTCCATCCAGGTTCTTAATTTCATAAAACAGTACTAAAATTTGATTATTTTTATCAGTTTTTTGAAATTGACTGCGATATTTACAGTATAACAATCTTAAAAAATAATGCATTATGTCCTTAATAATCATTTCCATAAACATAGGCCTACACTTAAATTCAATTTTTGGTCGAATTAAAAAAATAATCATTAATATTAAATTTTACACCATACAACCTTTTTAGAAGAGCAACCTGAAATCCACTATTTGTGGTCTAGTTTTTAATATGGCGATGAGATGCACTGTTAAAGCTCTTCAAATAGCTATTTTATCAAAAAATATTGGGTAAAATGTGAAAAATCAGATGTTTTCATGTGAAGAGATGTGAAAACAACAGATAATTGCATGTGAAAAAATGTGAAACATCAGATTCTTGGATGTGAAAAATTGTATACCAACTGGCCACATGCCTGCCTTGCAAAATCAACGGCAAATATTCTGACCATCAAGGCATTCTTTTACAGCATGCCATGCAATTATTGTCAAAATGCAATAACAATAAACCAGCGTCCACTTTGAAATGTATGCAAATCTTGGTGTTTGTTTTTTAGTATAACCTTAAATGGATATGTTGTCATATAGTTCATGACCTCAACAAGGCAAGCATGGATATTAAATCGATCTGCCTGAATTGTGCTGTAAACTTGTCTATGCAATGTTAAATAGAATATTTGAAGTTATTAAAAATAAGGGTGCATCTATGGGTTATTGATCACTTGCTATACATAAATAAGCCTATACATTTTAAGTGATCTTGCATACATGTAGTTTTTGTTGGGGTAAAATTGTGAACAGGTATGCATGGTTGTTTTACGATGATTCAATGTTTTCAAGCAGTTGGATATGTCCTGCTTTTTAAAATACGGATAACCATGGAGGACTTTTACATGTACTTGACGTATAGCATATCTGAGGTTAGGTCTATTACGAATAAAAGTGCATCAATGAGTCATTGATCACTTGTTACATCCTTATTTCAATATTGGTCTTATATTTTTTATCATTCAAAATTGGTTTTCCGTTTGTTTGTGTTAGGAAAAAATTGTATTCAGGCAATAATGAATTACAATAGTCATTTGTTGAAATTCCAGAACATTTTACCGGGATATCCAACCAGGAAAAGCTGGGAACCTCAGAAATTTGATTTGGAACCTGGAATTTTTCATTATCGGCATTTCATTTTGTGTTTTTGACTGTACAAATTAAGTTGCAGTTATTTGGTGATCCACATCTAGTTTTGTATGTAAAATTATTCACACTGAGGGCAGTTTTCAGGAACATTTTAATGAAATTAAGGAAGGAATCATTTTAAGGAAATATGTAGAAAATCAATCATTCCCGGTAGTTTTTTTAAAAATTACTCCCACGCCGTGGCATACATGAACACCTTCAATTGTGGGCTAAAAATGCTTCATTTAATTGTGACAGTTGTATTCAAAAATGTCTCCTATGGCGTTTTCTCACTGTCAATTAATTTCTTGAATCAATTTTTAAAAGCAATGTGTGTTAAAATCATCACTTAGGATATTGTGTTTCTAATATTTCGCTAATGGTATTCCCATGTTATTAATATGAATAAACACATTTTTGATTGAAAATGTGGCCCAAAAAATTTTAAATGAGGTTTTCATAAAATTTCGTCTATGGAGTTTCCATCATTTTCAAATCAATAATGTTCTAAAATTTTTTACAATGTTTGCCTGTCATTGTTTTTACAAGTTTGGTCTACATGTTGAGCTAAATTCTATTGTTGAAAAATCTAGGATTTCAAAAAAATTCGTCTACGTAATTTCCACCATTTTCAAATTAACATACATGTATATGCTTTGAAAAAATTCGTCTATTAAGTTTCTATCATTTTAAATTAGCATAAATTAAAAAAATTCTTCTATGGAGTTTCCATCATTTTCAAATTAATATAGATTTTATGAAAATGTCGTGTACATAGTTCCGTTATTTTCAAATTTATAATGCTATTACATATTCTAGAATGTTTGCCTATACAAGTTGGGCAAAAATCAACTTAAAAGCTGATTTCAAAAAATTTCGTCTAAGTAGTTTCCACTATTTTCAAATTAACATACGTATATTCTTAAAAAAAATTCGTCTACTAAGTTTAACATAAATGTTTAAAAAAATTCTTCTATGGAGTTTCCATCATTTTCAAATTAATATAACTTACAAAAATTTCGTGTAGGCCTACATAGTTTCCGTCATTGTCAAATTTATGACGTTGAAAAATTTTCTATAATTTTTGCTTACGTCATTCTTTTTTTTTCCAAGTTTCCCCTGCTATTATTTATTTGTTAATTAAATGTAACACCAACTTTTGATTCTTATCCTAAAATGGCTGGCAATAAACGCTATCAATAGATCACCATTAAGACTAGTTAATAGTTTAAAAAATGAACTAAGAAACCTTAGAATATGACCCTTGAAAACCGGGAAAACTCGGAATTTCGTTTACAAAAATTAGTAGCCATCATGAGACTATCTCGAGCACCCTATACGCAAAAATGGTTGAATAAAGCCTGTTGGCGTCCGGAGTAAATTGTGTAAGCCTCGCAATCAACAAGTTGCAATTATGTTTGTTGCATAAAAAAGCCGAATAATAGTACTCCCTCGAGTACATGCACTATTTCAAGGATTTTTGGACTGGGCCACTACGTCACACCCGGATTTCCGTATGGGAACTGCTAGCGGGTCTGAGGCGGTCCCTCATAATTAGTAAGACTCGGATTATTATTAAAATTTGCTCGGCCGCATCCCACGCTCTGCCTCAGCGGCACGAACTGGACGTCATGATGATTTTTCTGTAAAAAAAATTCGTGCCTTTCAAGACTGGTTTCCCTGCGTTCGGACCCTGCGAGTAAACCCTGGCTTCGGGTCGAAACAGCCCGTAGAAACGCCAACTCACAACTCGCAACCCACGCTTTCTTTCCTTTTTTTTGTCAGCCCGTATCCTTGAACCATGCGAAAATGCCATACACATCGGCGATACGAAATTTATACGATTATTATTTTCGCCGCATACATATATTAGACGCGAGCTTGTTTGCGAGAAATGAAGGTTACCCTTTTGTTTTGGCCTACTCAAATATTTGGCTCCTTGCAGGTGACCACTGGCGTTGGTGGAGCCTGCTCTGACATTTTGCCTCTGACCAGCTGAGCCATGGCACGAGTTCGTGACGTTGTTGTCTGGACGTTTGTGGCTTTGTGTCATGCGTTCTGGCACGCGTGACGTCATCTGTCATGTTCTGTAGCTGCAACAGACCACTGACAATCACTTTTGGTGCGAATGATGTTGTTGAGCATCAATAACCTGCTTGGGACAAATTGAGATGCTAAATCCTTGAATGCTTATGTGAATTGGTTTGTTTGTTGCACTTGCACCTGCCTTATTTTTGTGAATTTGAGGATTATTGTTTTTAACTAGCAAACTTTGACTTCTTTTTGAGAAACTTGGTACACAATGACTTCATGACGCTGTTGCCTGAGCGTTTCTGGCGTTCTGTTACGCATTCTGGCACGTGTTACGTCATCTGTGATGTTCTGTAGCTGCAACAGACCACTAACAATCGCTTTTGGTGCGAATGATGTTGTCAAGCATCAACAACCTGCTTGGGACAAATTGAGATGCTAAATCCTTGAATGCTTATACACTGTATGTGAATTGGTTTGTTTGTTGGACTTGCACCTGCCTTATTTTGGAGAGTTTTAATAGGTATTATTTTTAACTACAGTACCTTACTTTTGCTTTTGTTGAGATAGGCCAACGTCAAAAATCTCATAAACAAACTTGTTTTGTTATACTGGGTACCCATTGCAAGTTGCAACAGAGTTGTCTACCAAATCGATACTCGTATAATACTGTATACATTCGTCAGATATAAAAAACAGGGATTATACTTGTAAAACTACTCAAACTCTACTAAAATACATGCAACTATAAGGTGTTGGCATTCGGATAGTGTAGATTCAAAATTTTACTCTTCCCTTCAGAGTAAAATTTCTATTGGTCTTACTTTCTGCATGCCATTCGACGTTGGAATTCTCTTCCAAGGGATAGCCGTAAGCTTCAAGAAATTCAATTTGACAATGATGTCTTGGTGGTACCCACCGAATCTTAATTTGGTTTGATGGACTACATCCCCCTAC
>JAQGAF010003811.1:0-16212 GCA_034687865.1 Kryphioiulus occultus
CAGTCACTTATCCTGCTCCATCAGCACCAAAAGTCCCAGTCACTTATCCCGCCCCATCAGCACCAAAAGTCCCAGTCACTTATCCCGCCCCATCAGCACCAAAAGTCCCAGTCGCTTATCCTGCTCCATCAGCACAAAAAGTCCCAGTCACATATCCCGCTCCATCAGCACCAAAAGTCCCAGTCACATATCCTGCTCCATCAGCACCAAAAGTCCCTGCCACGTATCCTGCCCCACCAGAACCAAAAGTCCCAGTCACTTATCCAGCCCCATCAGCACCAAAAGTCCCAGTCACTTATCCAGCCCCATCAGCACCAAAAGTCCCAGTCGCATATCCTGCCCCATCGGCACCAAAAATCTCAGTCACTTATCCTGCTCCATCAGCACCAAAAGTCCCAGTCACTTATCCCGCCCCATCAGCACCAAAAGTCCCAGTCGCATATCCTGCCCCATCGGCACCAAAAATCCCAGTCACTTATCCTGCTCCATCAGCACCAAAAGTCCCAGTCACTTATCCTGCTCCATCAGCACCAAACGTCCCAGTCACTTATCCTGCCCCATCAGCATCAAAAGTCCCAGTCACATATCCTGCCCCATTAGCACCAAAAGTCCCAGTGACTTATCCTGCCCCATCAGCACCAAAAGTCCCAGTCGCTTATCCTGCTCCATCAGCACCAAAAGTCCCAGTCACATATCCTGCTCCATCAGCACCGAAGGTCCCAGTTGCCTATCCTGCCCCATCAGCACCAAAAGTCCCAGTCGCATATCCTGCCCCATCAGCACCAAAAGTCCCAGTCGCATATCCTACCCCATCGACACCAAAAGTCCCAGTCACTTATCCTTCCCCATCAGCACCAAAAAGCTCAGTCACATATCCGGTTCCATCAGCACCAGAAGTCCCAATCACTTATCCTGTCCCATCAGCACAAAAAGTCCCAGCTACTTATCCTGCTCCATCAGCACCGAAGGTCCCAGTTGCCTATCCTGCCCCATCAGCACCAAAAGTCCCAGTTACATATCCGGTTCAATCAGCACAGGAAGTTCCGGTCACTTCCATAAAGCCCTCCTCTCCAGCCTCCTCCCCGAAACCGGAAGTACTTCAGTATGAAGCACCATTGCCAGTATATGGAACGGCCGATTCCCCTGATGTACTCCAAGAGTCTAAAACTCCCATAGTTCCAGTCCCTGATGTATCAGCATCTTATCCAGTTAAAGAGGAACCAACCACACACCCAAAACCTGCATCTCCAGCCTCCTCCCCTAAACCGGCAGTGCCTCTGTACGAAGCACCATTGCCCGTTTATGGAACGGTTGATTCACCCGATTTAATTCAAGAGTCCCAGACACAAGCAACTTACCCAGCAAAAGAGGAACCAGCTACACACCCAAAACCCGCATCTCCAGCCTCCTCCCCTAAACCGGAAGTGTCTCAGTATGAAGCACCATTATCTGTTTATGGAACGGCCGATTCACCCGATGTAATCCAAGACTCCAAAACGCCCCAGGAACACGAGGTGGTTGTCAGTGAAGTTGAAACAGGCGTACCAGCACCAGTACCAGCCCCAAGGCCTGTACCAGTTCCGGTTCCAGCCCCAAGGCCTGTACCAGTTCCGGTTCCAGCCCCTGGAGTTGAGGAGGAATCTGCAGATGCCGAACCAATTCTGCCACCAATCGTGTCTGCCTTTTCTTGTGAAGGCCGCATCTATGGCTATTATGCTGATGTGGAAAATGAATGCAGAGTTTATCACATCTGTACCAGCGCCACGGACGAAAACGGAATTACCGAATATTCACGCACTTCCTTCCGTTGTGCTCCGGGAAGTGTTTTTAACCAAAAAATGAGAACTTGCGCCCATCATAGAGAATTAACGGATCCCTGTGCCCTTTCACCAGATTCCTATTCTGTCAACCAAGATTTTGGCGACATTCCAGTCTCAGTAAGTTTCTTTTTATGTACTTTTTTTTTTTTTACCAAATCCTGGAGATTCAAACTTACTGTAAATGGCCACAGCGTTCACAGCAGAGGTTGGGAAAACGGATTCTAATGTTCTACTTTCTGTCTTGACACTTAAGTTGACAGTTGAAACCGGTATTCGTTATTTTCTGTTCAAACAAAATGCATCTCAATTAGGGTTACAATCGTTACGGATCAGACACAAAGTGTTAATCTTCTGGTACCATTCAGCAAAATGGAAAAAAAAAATCATGATGTAAAGGGAATTTAAGCTTTCATATGAAAGTGAAAAGGAATGAAATTTGGGCTGGCTTATTTGTGTTGGCCGCTACAAAATCTTATTCGGCTCAAGGGCCCTATTTCATAAAACGTGAGGAGTGATGAGGATGAGGATGACGTGTGCACTTCTACGGTAATGGGAACCTGTATGATGAAGGAGCGATAATACCCATATTACTACGTCATCAACCATACTCCCATAATCCTCGTGGTGCACATTTCACTTCTCATCCTCAATTCTTCACTCCTCACGTTTTATTAAATTGGGCCTCGAATGTATGAAATATCTTAATTAGCTAAACAATGGTTTTCAATAAGATTTCACAATTTTTCGAGAAAAAAAATGCTGGAGGCTGCGTGTAGGCCTACTTTGAAAGCAGTAATTCTGAAGTAGCATAAACACAATCCTTGCGTATACATGTTTATTCAACCCAGCTTTAATAATTTTTTTTAAAACGAATCCTTTTTAAGAACCACGCTACAAATTGAAAGACTTTCGAAAAATTCCGCCGTATTTATAGAGAAAACGTTTTATAAAAACAAATCAGTAAGCATGTCATTTTCGAAAAAAATCATGATCATTAACTTCTGCCGTTTGTTAACGCTAAAAATGCATGGGATGTTTCAAAAGAAACGCAAGAGGTGATAAACAAGACTTCCAGTCTCCAAATAACTTCTAATTTTGAGAAACTACAGCGAGGTTTAAATAAACTGACGGAAACACGATTACCAATATTTATAAGAATTCATTCCTACATGCAATACTATATTAATACTACGCGCTATCTTACCCCATTTGTTTTATTCATCTGGCAAAATGTGATGACACACCAAACTTTCGTGACTAACGCATTTTTTTATCGCAGCAAACCAACACGTTACCAGTTTCCGACCCGATTCGTGATCACATAGTAAAACCAGCTTACAACCGATTAACTCAGCCTTTGCAAGAAGTTTCTTCAATCGTCCCACCCTTGAATATGGCCCAAGACCCTCGAGTTCAAAGCCAAACTCTTAACACAGCCGAACATCAACAACCTGAAGAAGATCTTGTAGCCGACTACTAAATGTTTTCATGACAAATCTATTTTACTACCATGTGATTTAATACCCCAGTAATTCGATTGGAAATAAATTTCTACCTTTAATATTTAATAAATTGTTTTGATCCATTCGCGTAAACTCTTCTTTTTACACCTAGCTATAATTCAATATCAGTAAAAAGTATAGCATCGCCAGAAACATTTACTTTAAAATACATTCAGTCTTATCAATACTGCAAATGTCCTTTTTTTATAAAAAATATGCCTCTATTATAATTACGCCATATCAACGAACAAAGTAAGTGAAAATATAAGATAAAGATATGCATGTAAGATAATACATGTACATAAATAGCCATTTTTAAGCAGCAAACCTACATGTAAATAAATTCTCTAAATTTCGAAAACGTGTCAAGTCTGACTGAACTATCGCTTACAAATCATACAAATCTGGACATGAGGAGAATGCATAATGATGACGCTAGTCACCTTCCCCTACTATGTTTCCAAAAATATCAGTGAGAGTACAATACAGGTCAAATCAAAGGTTAAAAATGATGTTCTCCTTGAAAAGCCTAACACAGGTTAGGTAGGTTCACGCAAGTCTCCTAACCTATTTATAAAATTATCTTATTTGGAAAAATACAAGATCTTTAAATAAATGCCACTGAGCAATTTGCAAAGCTCACCTTAATTTTCTTTAAAATAAATCGAATTCACAGCATTTGCTCTTCATGAAACTCAATTCCAGTTCTTTCAACGACACTTATTGTCAATTGAAATTTAAACGGCTGAGATCATCTTTTCTTCTTCAGGCGGTGGTAAGAATGTTACGTCTTTAATTTTTTCGTCAAGAGACTGCTTCGCAACCTATACACAAACGGAGTACATATTAGGAATTGCAAACAAACTTCATGGTGGCTGATGAATTTCTAAATTGCTCATAAATAATGTCTACTTCTTATAAAAATTCACGGAGTTTGTATCCAGTGGTAACCTGACAAGCAACATTTAGTAAAATCGGAAGCTAAGCAATGAAGTTCACGCCACCTTGAGACGAAAGCTTAACCTTTAAAAATGGATGTAACCACAGGTTTAAAACAGGCTCAAACTTACCCTGACATTTCCAATGAAAGCTTATTGTGAAATCATTAAAAAGCATTTGTGCCACATGCATTAGAAATTAATTTCGTTTAATTGATAGAACGTACGACATTTAACAAATTTGCAACACATTTTATTGATTTATCAACATGGCCAAGCGACAAACAGAACACTCATGCACGTATCTAACAGTCTCTCTATAAATAAATTCTATCATTTTTCACAAATATTCAACTTTATGTTCTCCATCCATTAATTCAGCTTCAATATAATGTAGTACAATAAACATGTAGTACATATTTTGAGGAACATATTCATGTACTTGCAGCTACAAAAAATTGTGATTGGACACTTAAATGATTATCGCATTATTTGTGAAAAACAATCGTGATAAAGTTTTCAACGTGGTAGTGTCAAGCTAACTTAATTACAACCAGAGCATTAATGAGGATTAACAAAATGTTTGTTTAAATTGAGGTGCGAATGACCACGCCCCTCTTGAAATTATGTTATAATCAAATTAACCCAACTTTAACTAAACCAGTCTGACAATACGTCGAGTATATCTTTGAGCATGTGATTTGTTCAGGGACAAATTACCATTATTGACATGCGTTGATTTTATATGGAACATGAACTTACCATTAGAGAAAAATCAACTGATGATATTTGGGGCAGGCAGCTATACAATACATAAGCAGAACGACAAGCCACACAATGTAAACACAAAATAACGTTGAAGAAATAACAACAGAAACTATTAACATATGACAATAGTATTTTCCACATACTACTCCACCAATTCCATCAATTCTACTCGAGGCTCACACTCAGTTTTGCAAACGTATTCGCACTATACTAACCACTATGGCATGCAATATTTTTAGAGGACAGTTTTTTGATTTGCAAGGAAACTTAAATTAGTAATATAAATATCTGATTTTTGCAGTCTTCGTATTCATGTGCCTAGAGCAATGGTCAAACGCCCTGATATGACATTCATGGGCGTCACAAAGCGTTTACACTCAATAATTTCTCTAAAAAATAGTTGTGTGGAAGGGGAGCAGATGGAGTCTGGCAGTTGCGCCCCCCTCAAAAATCGAGAACTGTGACGCCAATGATGTCATGAACGTATTGATAGACAATTCAAACCACATACAGAACCCTAATTCAATACGCACTGTCTTCGCAAATCCACTAGCATTTGGATTCATTCAGAAAAACAGGGCTGTATAAAGTTTTGGATGAATTCACCTAAAATAATAGCAATGTTTCTTGTTAGAAAATAAACACGAATCCTCTATGCAGAATAAGGTATTAGTCTACTTTAGTTCGAAATACAAATTGTAAATAAATCACATTTATTCGTGGGTGGAATAAAACGGCAAAACCAGTGATAGCAGCAATAAGGCATGCAAATTTGTAGAATAAATTACGATGAACTTGTGTTACATTTATTTGAAATGACGCGGCTTCTCCATGTATATTTTATTATTATTTTTCTTAAAAATAAATTTTAAATTTTTACAAAACATTACCTGTATCACGTGTAATCACGGGTTTAGCCATGGTTTTATTAAAATATGTATAAGCGAATGTATACGTACTCACACCCAATATGCAATCAATTATTTTTGAAAATCTGGATACTTTGTTAACTACCTAAGCATCGTACAGCCTCACTTTACAAATTAAAAGCCTCTATACGCGAAAACCCGTTGTTACACGTTCGTTAGCAACACATACACCTGTGCCAATTAACCATTACAGAATACTTTGCAAAATAAAACGTGACAAATATGTGCAAAATTTAATAAAAAACATTACATGTAATGGTAATTGTTTTCAGCATACATCATCCGATGCAAAATTCTGGCCTAGCAGTTCCTTTCACTACATTGTTTTCCTGCTTTACAATCACTTTATGTACTTATAAAGCGTTGTATTAAATGTGCGTAAATTTCATTTGGAATATTTCGATTAAAATAATCATTTGGCTTATTATGCGATGGTGAGTCATTCAGGTCACCTTACTTGATTACTTGACAACTTTACTGCGATTATAAAACTGCAATAATATTGAGATTCGACCATTTTTCGCAGCAGCACTGCACGTTTGTCAAAACAAAAACGCAGTTTGTATTTCACAAAACGATTAACAACTTGCAGTAATGAACATTCAAAATTGTGTGTAGATTGAGAACATTGTCGTCAAATACAACCAGTACATGAGATAAACGTCACAACAAATGCACACTATACATAACAATACAAAGGGAATGCGAAATTACTACATTTTTAAATTATATGAACAAACAAAACCACCAAGCCGCCCACCAATACTTGGACTCAACGAAATCATTCCAAAGACTTTGGCTAATGTTCATGTGTACGATTTGCGATATCCTGTGAGGTTTTGTCATACGATTTAAAATATATTAAGTTTAATTCGCAAAAAAACTCTCTATTTGTGCGTGATTTTTCAATACAAAGTGCATTTGTAATGTACACTTATAGTAAAGGCGCAAGAATCCCATTTCTAAAAACAATAGTAAACACTGAAAGACTAGCTAGGCTACGTTTAAAAAAGTGGTATCGTATCTATTACGAGCCTACCTTTGGAGCACCATTCCAGAAATCACAGAATTCTTTCCGGACTAAACTGATGACTGTAAGAAAAAGGAAGACACTTGGGACAAGGTAGAGCAAGGCTGGCTGACCATGCTTCAAAAGTAGCATTGCGAGAAATGTCAAGAAAAGTCCGACACCTTGACCTATGAAATGAAAATAAGAATGAAAATCTTTTCTGCAGTCTCGAGTAATATGCCTTTTCACGTACAATAAGTTCGTGAATAACTCACCCGCAAGGCCACCGAAAAAATATATTAAGCCAGGAACAAATCCTATCTTATTTCCAAATTTATAAGCGCAATTCATAACACAACCTATTTAAATAAAACAAAGTTTTGTTATATACTGACATTCTGCTATTCTTGCTAGTTGAAAAAAATAATGGAAAGGATCATGTGCGCCTGCAGGATTTTTGCCAGGGAGGGGCAAAATTTTCCAGGTGGGGGGGGAGCAAACCAATGGATATATAAATAATATATAAATCCATATTTTTTGCTCATACCTCCCATGTTAACTTAATTACCAAGGGGGGGGGGACGCCCCTTTTGCACCCCCTGCGGGCGTCCATGGAAAGGGTTAACATAATAAAGTGGTAAGCTTTGCAAAAATTTGCTTCATTATGAAAAATAAACTGTTACTCTGACCTGGCAAAGCAATGTCAACTAGACTTATAATAACACTTCGAGGAACGCAAATAGCAAAAGGATCATTTGTCACTGAAGGTATTCTCAAAGACATGGGTACCTTAAAAAAATAGTTTTATACGGTATTAATCAACTGTGATAGGAAGAATGTTGCTTCAGTCACCACTTCACTCTTTCAATTTAAAGTGAGCTTACATGTTCCTTATAAGTTCCATCACTTTGAAGCCCGCCAACTGCAAGTGCAACCATCACACTTTTTTTGTCCTAGAAATCAACAATTTCAGCTAGGATCAGTTTAAAATTGAATTTGAAACCAAGGTCAACATAACAATGAATCATACCGAAGTCATTGGCGGAGTCCCAAATGCCATAAAGGTGTTGTAAAGGAAAAATAAGAGCGCAATAATAAGCGCATGCTACAAAAAAAATTAAACTTTGTATTATTAATAAAATTATCAGTTATAAAATCATCGAATGATGGTTGTGTTTAAATTAACATGTTGATCACACCTTCAAATTATATAATTCGATGTGACTGACAACGCGCACAGCAGCAAACATCACTAATATATCTTGAAATACCCAACCATAACTGAAATTAAATCGAAATATAAAAAGGGTTAACAACTTTATATGATATAGAAGCCCAACATTATTGGATAAGTACGTCATTTTACCGAACATTACCTCCGATGCCTAAGAACGATCCATGTAACCAAAAATCCGATGTTCATCAATGCTATGAGAATTGAACGCAATTCGATTTCACGATTACGAATTTTAAAACTACATAAAAGAATCAAATTCATATTATGTTATTAATAACGTCCAAATAATATTTAACTTAAAGCAGTATTTCCCACGCCCTTATGTTTGTTCGCATACAAAATTTGCCAAAGAAAAAAAATAAACAATAAAAGCTTTGCCTTCAAGTAATGCATACTGTAGCTTAGTTATTTATTTTGCTGAATTCAATATGATAAATAAATTGGGGAAAACATAAGATGCGCAGTTCTACAATAATCCCCAATTAGCGACAGTGACACAAAATATGCATGCCTACAATTACTAAAACTGGATTTCACTTACCTAAAACTGCATGGAATTAGAAATTTAAAAGTGTTAAAACAAAAAAACATTCCTCCAAATGCGATAAGACAGAAAAGCGCCATAGCTACATAAACTATGGAGAAATATCGTAATTAGCCAAAATAAAAGTAAGAAGCAACAATTGTAAAGATACTCAATCTTTGAAATGCAACTTACCAGCGACATCATAGAAAAAGTATAAACAGACGAGAAGACAGGTAAGTATTATAATGATAATGACCATTTTGATAATAGAAAGGCGAACCAGTCTATTCATTTCTGCAGCACTTGGGACTTCATGGTCAGCTTTGGCCGTGCCGTTTTTGCTGGGTGCTACAGGCTTCCTGTAAAACAATAAATACGGACGTGTATAACACATTTATACATGTACAAAAACATTACGAGTATACGTGTAAATGAACACGTTCATGCATACGTGAAAATGATTTTATATAGCCACTGTATTTTAGACTCAATTTGATAATTTGCAAGAAATACCAGAAGGACTTGCTTCAATAAAATTTCATCTTTTATTTTGCAATGAACACATAAGTTGTAACTAGTTGCATACGTATAAAGCCACGCAAAAAGCATTAAGTATGGTATTTTGGAAGTTCATGACACGAGGCCTTTCTACATGTACATGTCAATTTTTCGCCATGCACTCCTGAAATTACAATACTAACGTAGCCGCGAGTTTGTCTTTACTTTATAAGAAGTCCCATTACGTAAAGAAAATTAAAGTCTTACCCATTGGTAGACAATGGAATGTGTTCCTTTTGAACTGCAACCGTCATCTGAGATTTCTGGTCCTCTCCAAGTTTGTTCTCGGATAATTCGTATGTTTGCGTTTTATTCCCATTTCTTAATTAAAAATATAACACAATTAATAAACAATATCGCCTTCGAAAAAAATTGAGTTTACTGTAGTTACTGTTGTATTATATTCCCATCATATCTACATGTACCTGTTAAGTCCAGTACATGTACAGTATAATGTATTGCTGATAATTACTCGTATATGACTATTGATGCAAATAAATGTTTTCAAATAATTCAATATAGAGCCAGAATTTATAATTGAAAGTGTAATCACATGATTTCATTAATTTATAGTGACTTATATGGAAGTATAGCTGTTTTTTTTAGAAATGTTTACAATGTATTTTTGGGGGTAAACTAATTATATGTGTATGTAAAAGCAGCGTTACTTACAAAGGTTCGTTTATGTATGGTTCCCAAAATGTTCCGAGTGCTGCACACAGCAAAGATATAATCCATGATGCAATCATTGCGTAATCCATATAAAAAGCTGCGGGTGGGATGTATTGTTTGACAAAGACTTTTTCACCTAGCGCCTAGAAAGTAAACAGCATTTAAATAAGGTTGCAAAAACGAAAACGGGGAAAGTACCGGTATCATGACATGGCGAATAAGCCGCTAACTTTGACATACTTTTATCTTTTTGAAGGAGTTCTTGGAAACTACACCGGTCCAAATGCTGATGTTGTTTACCTTCAACTCAGCCGCAGATGGCAATTTCTTATAAGAAAAAAAAAGGATTAATGAATCAACACGATGAGACGATTCTACAGAATTTCAAGACGCCCTAAACCACATTATTCTTAAAGTTTCGACTTATATGAAATCACTGTCTACATATTCAAAGAAAACTGTCACGTCATGCAAACTGCTACAGAAACATAGAAGTACATATGTAGCGCTCGCCCTAATTATTACTGAAACAATTACGAGATCATAAAAGAATTGTTTATACTCGTCTGCTATGAGACAATAGTGTAATTATGAATTAGCCATGGCTTTAAAAATCTGGACTCCCAGAATGCGTTTTGGTTAAAAATAAATAAATTTGATTTAAAGAATCGATTAAAATCCCTATATTTATTATTACTATTCAAATAGCTGAAATGAGAATTATACAAGATAAAACAGCTAATAATGTGGCTTAAATTTCTAAATTTCAGAGAAAAATGAACCATTTAACAGCCATGAGGCCATGATGCCTGCATGGCTTGGAAACCGAGAAGATTAATAAAACCTTTCTACAAGAAACGAAACCTTTCGTTTTTAATTGCCCTCAAATTGTTTATATTTCAAGGGTTAGTTCCTGATCAGGATGAGCTCAAACATGCATTTTACATTCATCAAAGGGACACAGCAAAGGGAATAAATAACACCACTCACTTTTAAAACTGATGTTGACACAGCTAAGATCCCGCTTCCTCGATAATTTTGCGTAATTTCTGCCACTTCAGCGAGTGAACAATTCGGCCAATCAATTGCAATAACGGAGTGATTCAGACCATATCTGAACCAATGGAGGGCATTATTTTCCGAACTGCAAGTCGACATATGAGTTAAATCCATCATAAGTTCCCATGACTGAAATAATTAACGTTTTTTTTTAAATATACAGTATATCCATAGTAAATACAGAAGGAAAAAAATTGTCTAGGTCTTTTGACAAAAATGTCGGAGCATAAATGATTTTTGTTCAGGAGTATTTTGATCATATGTGCAATGTAACTATTAAGCAATGACATTTTTTTTTGTAAAAATAAGCAATAAACCCATTTCATAAGAAAAATAGAGGTAAATTGCTGAAAAGTAATGAAGATTATATTCCATTGATTTGTTGGGTGAAAGTAAATACACATGCCTTAATAAATGATTTTGATCAAAATGGAAGCTTGAGTATTTTCTAGTTATTTACTTATTACACATGTGCTTGGTATAATAATATAAATTGATGTTACTTATCACTAAAAGAATTAAATAACCAGGGATTATAATTTCATTTTTGCATCAACATACAGAATAATGAATACCTACGAAATTACACCATAATTAATGCCATGGCCTGTATTGAATTTTATTGAGCAGAGTGTATTTCAGAGGGTAATACTTGACGGGCAGCAATAATTAAAATTACAATTTTAACTAAAACATTAAAAACAAGTCAGGGCATTCATATTGGAATCCCATTTTATAATTGAACAATTTAAATGCAATTAACCAGGGGATGATATGAAATTCCACCCACGTGATATACTGAATGCTCGTGACAATACAGATTTGGAGAGATTCGATTAAACAACATGTTTACTGATCCTTCGCAAATATTCGTTTTGTATTCAGCACCCCAAGTTGAAAATTGCGTACATGTATATGGCCTACTTCCAATTGTTCCTATAAATGTTGTGGTTCAATGTCAATTCAAATAAAAAATAAAATATCTTGTTGACCAGGACTCAATTCTAATTAACATTTTATCCTTTGGCGGCGATTAGGTTGATATTTGCATTAGGGTAGGATTCGCAAAAAAACATTTGGTACTCAAGACATGTACATGCATGAGCAAACTAATCACCGGGTGTGCCCAGACACGATATTTACAAATAAAAAAGGAATCGAAATGCATAGACGAAATTCTACATAATAAGCAAAATTACAAAGTAAAACTATCATCTATTTGTGGATAGATGCAATATCACCTTCGCCATTTAACCTTTAAATTAATTTATATCGTGAATAGTACATGTATATAAATCGTTTCTTTAAATTTTATTCGATGATGTAATCGTCGCAAAAATTGAAAAGACAATAAATCAATAATAAACCGCCATCAGCGCTGTTCGACAGCTGCAGTATGTGTGATAATAGTGGTATAATTATTTTTCCAGTGATTGCTAAAACTAATTTCTACAGTATAAGTGATCAAATAATGTGAGTGGTTAATGTAACATGTTGAATTTCTTGATGAATGAATTTGTATATCCTGAATACAATGTTACGAATATACTCGTATATGTATACTCGTACTTAAAAAGATATGGGAGTAGCATTAAATTAAGTGATGTTGTTACTATACCAATCATAATTTGAATCGGCAATTATGTAAGGAAAACAACTATTCTTGGATAATAAGTACATGCATATACAGCAATGTAGATGGCAACTTCACGAATGAACGACTCTATCTCAGTGTTATTACATTTTTCATGAATTATTCACAAATTCTTCCAATTCATTAATTCATATAATAATGTTGATTGAGATTGCTAAAGATGATACAGACTCTAAAATAAGCGATTTTTAACAATCTTGCATTATCAACGACCCCAACAAGCTATTCGAAACAACCCACTTACAGCATCTTTTTCTGAATTCGGCAACTGCTTGCCAGGTGAAACGTACGAAGCACATACTGCCACTCGATTTTCACCAGATGTGGCTACCAGCATTCCAAAGTTAAATTTTTGATCCGGAAAAACCTGAATAAAAATAAAAAGTTGAATAAATGATACGTTATTCAGCTCTATTTTTAAATTATTCATTCCTTGACCAATTTTCATTTCTATTGCATGTAAATATTTTTAGTTTTAAATCAATTTCCGATAATTATGACATTCCAATTGAATGTTCGAATATCATTGTTCTTATCTTAGAAAATAAGTGAAAATATTCGTATCATATTAACGCTTTTGCTTTTGACGTGACTCATCTTTTCATTTCAGTCATGCGACTATAGCTTTAATTTGACAATTGACTTTAATCGCGTCATCGTCTGGAAAGATTAAAAAGTGTCGTCATAAGAAGCATGAGACTCAAAACGATTGGAATAAAAGTAACGCTTAGAGTAACGTCAAAACTTAACAATGGTAAGCGCATAAACCATAAAACAATAAATATGAAATATTAATGACTTGCACGTAGTCCAAGCCTATCGAAATGAAAATCAGAACATCCCTGAAAATATCACTGTAAAAAATGTAAAATTTTATGATAGCTACTTAGCCAGGTAACTATATGTTGAAGCGATCCTTGTGAGTATTACCACATGCATTTAGTATTAAAATACTTAAACGGTAAAATATGCAGAAGAATGTGCACAGAATACGAATATGATAGAGTACTAACCAGGTTTAAATAGTGTCATTAAAATTTAATAGTAGTTTTAATGTTCTATCATCGTATCAAATGTATTGCTAAATGTCACTAAGGTAAATGATTCTATTATCAGCAGAAAATGTGTCAATTTAATAAACTATAGAGATAGTTGACTCTACAAACGCGACATAGGAGGACATAAATTGGTTCATTTCCTTCTTTTTTCTTTCCGATATCCCACAAAAGATTTCACAAACTAGAAAGCTGTCACTATTTCGGAATAGATATGGGGAAACAGTTTCATATCAGTAGTGTAGCGTCTGACCCACATTGACAAATACACTTCGAAAAAAATCATATTCACTTTGTTTATGAACGCGAAAACGAGCCCAAAGTACAGTAATTTCAATTGCACTCGAAGAACTACAGTGTATTTCACCAAAATACACTGTAGACTCGAAGAACTACAGTGTAATTCACCAAAATCGCATGCAGCATGCGTGGCGATAGCCCATATATTGACTTTTGAACATAAATTTCTTCGTCTGGACAGTGGAAGTCGTTTCAGAAAAAAATCGTACGCAGAAATTTTCTGCGATTGGTGCCATCACTGCGATGAATGATAAAATTCAATTGATGATGAAAACAAAAAGTAATCAGTTAACGGAGTGTGACATTTTGACAATTGCATGGCGAACCCAACTCTCCTTTATCCAAGTCTGTGAGTGGAATTGCGCACTACTCAAAAGAGATAAAATGCTCCAATATCCAAATATCAAAATCTATCAATGAGCGAGGATATTGTTATGCGACGAAAATGTAATCTCATTTCAAAATACTGAAGCCAATTGAAATTGTCAATCCACGTGATAAAATCCTTTGGAGCTTAATATAATTACATAAAAAACTACAAATATTTTTAAGTTATTAAAACTCACCGGTGTTGGAACAAGTGTCAGAAGAAATATAGAAGCGCATAGCCCCCACTTAGGTCGCAACATCTTAGATCTCAACTGTCACCGGCACGCCACAAGAACTAAACTTGAACGTGGGCAAGCAGATGGCAAATTGGCTCCGTAACCTTCATTACATCCACTTTGTAGAGCAAAATGTCCTATGGTTCACTTAGCGCCAACACCTAGTCGAAGAGTGACTAATCATAAACAATCCGTTACCATCAAAATGCTATCTACAGCAATTTGTTGAAAGTCAATGATAGCGAGCAAACGTGTCCAATGAATTACTAGCCCGGGCATAACTCCAAGATAAGAAATAATGGAAGAACAATATGGTTTATCGGCAGAAATGCAAAACAGTCATTAGTTGAAAGTTTCAATGTGGCTCTTCAGCGCATCTCTCGGAAGTGATGATAACGACACTGAAGTGTGAACTGCATAGAAATATCGCTTCCGCCATCTTGTAAGAGAAACAGCCAAAACTGGCTTGCATGGCAGTGGCACTCAGCAGAAAGCAACACGTGTGTAGATGCTATTAATCGTGGAAATCTGTAAGCCACATGGCTCCTCGAGTACATGTATCTGCACAATCGCAAGGTTACCAAATCACTAATTGTCCTGCCCATTAAACATAATGAGGCTGCACAATTTAAGTAACTGTGTAAGCCTCCTCGACCCTCGGTGATTGCTCGTTTGACTGATTATTTCAATGAAACTAGTGCCAGGTTCAATAAATCAAGGCGCCGCTTAAGACGGCTTTCCGTACAGGGGTAATCGCGCAATTTTAATTGCTAATTGAGGAAGGGGTTGAAAAATTCCTTTAAGGTCATGCAGAATAGTGTTTTCATCTTCTGCTTTCAACGTAGAACCGCAACCGGTCTACCTACTGTGGGTAATGGTTTTTAATTTTGAACAATAACCAGACTTGTTAGTTTGAACCAGCCGGTAGCCCTTGAATTTGGTTATTAATACTTGTGTGCTGACTTTGCATCAATCGAGGGTAAACCAAACCAACGGAAACGAGAAATACATAAAAACCCTGAATTTGAGAAATTCATAATTCGCAATAGTTAAAAACTAAATTAAATTAAAGGGTTTCGGACCCGCCTGATGGTATATGAAACATCAATGCCCACCATGCAAAAACTTTTGAGGCTAGTTTTGCTTTTAACAAATTACTAAACCACCCAATGTTTTCCACAATATAGAATGATTAGGTCGCCAAGGCACCACATGTTTTGTAAAGTGATGAATTTTACCGTTTATCTAAAACAATACAAAGAAGACAGCAAAAATCCAAAATCTAACTCCATAAAGTGACCTTCATATGACCTTTGGATTTCTGTCATCTTTATACATAAACTATGGAATTTACAACTTCAGTGCCCAGCCTGACAACTCAAAGTGGAAAATAGATGATGCGGTTATAATAATTTATTAAAGAAACTTGTTCACTTATTTGCATGGTGGGCATTGGATTTGTAGCGTCCCCGTGTGCTACTGCTGGGCACGCGGGAACGCTCACAAACACGCGCAAACGCGCGCGACGCGCGAAAAACAACTTTTCCTCGGGGCGACCGGACCCCGGGAAAAACGCGTAG
>JAQGAF010003812.1:0-16205 GCA_034687865.1 Kryphioiulus occultus
GAACCGGCTGAGCTTCGGCACGCGCTGCTCAGGGCGCCTAAGCGACCGAGGGGCCGCTGGCTCCTGGCGCTGCTTTTGGCGTCTGCCGTCCTGTTGGGCGCCATCTGCAAGGACAGCGTCTACCGCTCCGTGCTGGGCTCTCGTTGCCTACTGCAGAACAACTTTCTGGTGATGGAGGTCTCACGTCCCCCCACCGACTGCCGCGTGTGCCGGGGTGTCAGCGGCGTCGTTGTGCTCAGCAACGCCACCCGAGAGGCCTTCGCCAGGCACGCCTACGCCGGTCGACCCGTGCTGGTGCGGGGCGCCACGGCCAACTGGTTGGCCACCAGGACGTTCAGCTTCGACTTTTTCCGACGCCTCTACGCCGAAACTCCTGGCGCCCTGGAGAGCGTCGAGGACGAATGCCAGTTCTTCCCCTTCCGCACCGACTTCGTGTCCCTGCGGGATGTGTTCGCCATGCCCCCGGAGCGGGCCGCTGAGGGACGACAGCCGTGGTACATCGGATGGTAAGACGCTTGGATTCTCAGTTTTTTAAGAATTGATAAGAAATTCTCGAGGAGGTTTCAGGATGGGCAAGACTCAAGAGGGAAATGACAGGGACCAGAAGTTGGTGCTTTTGGAAGGTTAACCTGGGTTCCAACTTTCTGGAAAATCAGGGATTGTCAGGGAAATTGAGATGGGTTGCATCAGCTAAATGTTTAGGCATCGCCTTTTCTAAAATTTGGGTTGAAATCCATGGTTTTTTTTAAAAGCTCATGTAACATGTCAGGGCAATGACTGGAAAAGTTGTCAGGGAGATCGACTTGAGAATTGCAGGACGTTTCAGGAGGGAGCAGAGTGGGTGCGATACTCGGATGGGCCAGAGGGAAATGACAGGGATCAGAAGTTGGGGCTTTTGGATGGTTAACCTGGGTTCCCACTTTCGGAAAATCAGGGATTGTCAGAGAAATTGAGATGGGATGCTGCAGCCAAATGATTAGGCATCACCTTTCTAAATGTTTGGTTTGAAATCCATGATTTTTTTTGTTATGTTTTTAAAAAATCTCATGTAAAATGTCAGGGAAATGACTGAAAAATGTTGTCAGTTGACAGGGAGATCGACTTGAGAATTTGAGTGGTGCCCTGTTAGCGTTTTATAATAATAATAATTGCTATTACATGTATTTATATTACGGTATTATGCAATGTTAATTTTCCGGAACATGTACGATGTTTTCCCATACGATGGATTTCAACCCAAATTTTAGAAAAGGCGATGCCTAAACATTTAGCTGATTCAACCCATCTCAATTTCCCCGACAATCCCTGATTCTCCATCGGAACATATTCTACTCTAAATGTCCCGTCAGTTCGGGGTTGATATCCATTTAAAGGGGACCCCTACACGGGCATTATTACTGTCAGTTTCGACAAATACAGACAGTAATACTGATCGTGTAAGGGCTTTATTGATGTTCGATAATGACGATTATCCGAATTTTCGGATAACTACTGTCAGTATGAAGATATTGACAATAATACTGACCGTGTAAGGGCGTTCGTCAGTAAATCTGTCAGTATTGCCCCAAAACCCATGGAAGACGAACGTGCCACACCATCCCCCTATCAGATGCCATGGCACATAGCATACATGTACCTTGTTGACAGTAGGATAAAATGTGAATTTTCGAACAATTTATTGCATTCGTAAAAGTTCATAGATTCAGGAGTTTTGAATGGGCACCTTCATGACGCAATGGCCCTAAATTCTGCGCGCTATTCACCATTTTGCGCCATGCTATTTTTTACGTGTTGCTTTGTCACGAGTTCGCTGTGTTTACACACTGTAGGGTGTGAATGTGATTAACGACGGAGAGGGTTTCGGGCGTCGCCCATCTTTTTGACCCACTTCCGACCAAAGCGCTAGTCGACGTGCCCGAACTTGTCAGACCTTCGAGCTTTTCCAGGGAATCCCAGTAGTTTGGGAGGTTCCAGATCCAGCCTACATGTAGATCATTGCCTAGCGTGGAATCCATGCCCTTGGATTGTGGCATAATACCTACTACCCAAGGTCGTTTTTGGCAGCGGTCGATACTAGTAGAGCCACCAGACCCCAGCTGTGGTAGGAATGTTGAGGATGGCGAATTTGCGATGATAGAAATCTGAAACTAGATAGTAGCTGATGTCTACGTGCCTGCAATGTTCACCCCCTACGCACAGTTTTATTTCTACCGCGTTCTTGTAAATTGACTAAATTTCTATTATTTCAACTGTGGAGATTTCACCGATGAAGACGCTTTTATATAATACTGTAGAACGCGTTTCTCAATAGATAATATGGGGTAACCGGGGCTTTGTTTGAACAAATACACTGTATTTACATGTACATGTACATAAAAATTCGTGTAAATTATCGCAAAATGGACTGACGGCCTGATACCTGGGAAACAACAAAAAATGCATCGGGGGAAAGGATATTTGGAAGGTTTTCAAGGGAATTCCCCTTTCGTTTCACAATGTTTGGTAACCTAACAACGACTGCACCTGTATAGTGGGGTGCAGGTGTTTTTATCTTCTACTTTGGTAACACTTTCAATCTGATATTTTGATTTGCTGTCGCTAGCCATATGCTTTCCGAAGCAAGGTCATCAAAGGGTACGAACGTTTAAAGCTGAACTGTCAACTAATTATTGTCCTCGGCATGACTTTGTAATCGACACCCAAACTGCTCATTGAACATTAATGCCCACATCTATGGGTCAGAGCAAATGGGTCTAATTCTGCACTAGATAATGAATCTAAGTTTTGAATTTCCGAATTTTTTTCCATGAACGCTCATGTGGAGTGGTAGCCGTGTTCGGGGTACTACTGTATACCCCTGATATTTTCAAAGGGACCTTTTTCTAGTTTTTGTATTAGAAATAAACTGGAATAGGCATCCAATGGAACGAATATGGAATAAAAACTGCAGTGTTGCTCTCACTGTAAAATTCCTTGTTAGTTTGACAACCCGAATTTCATTTCTATTTATTTATTCTTCACCCAGAGACTGAATTTGATTCGCCGGCTCGCAGTTTGGGGGTGTTCCAAATCGGTGACCCATGCCTCCCAAAATATTGAACCATGACATTCACAATGGCCGACACGTGTCCACGTCCTGCACGATGAATGGAATTGAAACGTTACTCATCCTCTCTTTGGAAGCCCTATCTATTGTGACGGCGATAAAAAACGATAAATTTCATTGAATAAAATGATGGTTTTCTTCCGAGCTTTTATGCGACGTTTCCCCTCGAGTCCCTCGGGCCTTTACATACGTGTTTACCCTTCATATTTGGGAAGTAAACAAACCTTCACCTTAAAAAAACTTGATGGGATGGGTGCCGTGTCAGACCTCACCTGTAGGCTGTTATCGCACTGCAAATGGAATGTAATGCAGCCCGAGAACACGAGCGAATTATCAGCGAAGGTCGTGTGGCTCAAAGAAAAAAAATTCAAAATCAGAAGCGTTTCTTGTTGCTCTACTTGAGGCCCCTTTCTAAGAACCCTCTTTGTCTGGTATTTGTCGTGAGGGGAAGGAATGAACGGGAGGCCCCAAAAGGTTCCTAGAGCCAAAATGCGAAAGGGAAGCGAGGAAAGCCGCAAGAATGTTTGTTGAACATTTCGGAACAAAATTTGCAGGAAAATCTGTTTACAATCTACACGCAGTAAAAGCAAATTTCATCTACAGTACCTAGACGTCACCACACTAATTTTTGCTAACTTCAGATTTGCAATCTTGACAGCATGAAAACAAACTGTGATTGATGGTAATGAAACTGGGATGAGCTTAATATTAGAAACTTATTGGATATAAAAACTAAACGGATAATTTATTGCGCTTATACAGTATATGAAGTTTATTGGCTTTTACGGAATTGAAATACATTTACATGGCTTTGCATCAAACTCAACCAAAAACTCAAAATAGTTATAAAAATTTATTTTAAAACTTCGAAGAATGTGAGAAAAATTAGAAATGTTCAACAGGTGAGTGATTAATAGTTGATATACATGTAAGTAATACTACATTTGTTTACGAGTATGTATAACATATACTTTAGAAGAAGAAGAAAAGTACCAAAGTTAGAATTACGTTAGAATTGTTAGCTTGGGAACAATTACTTTGGCACTAAATATAAAAATTATTTCAAAAAACAGAAAACTTACTAAGGCTACTACTACATGTACTGTATTGTTGCAATTTGTTAGGAATTTCACATTACTTTTGTAAGTTTACAATTACGAGTAATTTCGAATTTTTCTTATTATCATCTTTATTTTAATTGTAGTCTATAAGCCTACTTCATTGTTTATTCCAATACTTTATTCTTAGCATAATAAATTTGATTACTGAACCAGAATGTTAAAAACATCAGTCCCCGGACAAAAATACGAGTTTTAGAAATTAACATGTGGACATATCGCACTTGTATTACTAAAGTTACCCAACTCAAAAAATCGTCAGAAAAAATACAGCTAGGAACCCCATAGTTTCTGCAGGATTGGCAGGTGTGTCATTACCATCATACCATGACAAAACGTTTAGATTGCTTCATTCTCTTTTCCTGTAAATTGGCAATTTTTTCAGTTCTGTGAATATTTTTTAACAGCTGAAACCTTTCAGAACCGGAAACTATTGTGAAGGTAATTTTAGAACGCAAATCGGTATAAAACTTGTAGGTGACAGTATTTCTTTGGATTGAGACGTCAGATTTTATTTATACTAAAGTTTCTTGTGGTAGGGGAAATAAAACCAGGTCGATGTGGATTTACTGTTATCTTCTTTTCTTCAGGTACTAGTTCAGTAATAGACCTATTTGCATATTAAATTCAGAAAGTCCTGCAAAGTTTCTCGCATTTATTTCCAAAAACCTCCTTATTTACATGTACCTCTGACATGAATGCCTTTATATTTAAATAAATTATTTATTGATTTGGGCTAGTTTCTCTAGAGTTGACGCTAGGAATTTGATGTTGGTAACTCACAAGTGGCCCACTATGGATTTTAGATATTCTGCTGGTTCTGCGAACACCTTTCCTCCAGAAAATTCACTCGAAAATCAGAAGGTACTGGCAAAGAGACCGCATTTTTTGTAACGGAAACTGGCACAGTCAACTAGTTTCCCATTCTCAACCCCGTGCCACATGCTAATTTTCACCCAAATTGGCTGAATTTTATTCCCCCACTACCACGATGCGGTAAAAGGCGTTTGTAGGCCAACCCCAAAGACTGGGTTACGAGGTGCTTGGGCTCGCTAATGACAGTTTTACTGTTTCACACACCTGATTTGACAACGCATAAAAACACGATTCCCAGAATCACTAAGCAAGACTGTTTACCTTGCCGCTGGTGACATGTGGGACAATGGTGACACTGTCAATCAGCTAACGGTGGTTTTTTATGATAGGCTATACTTTTTCTTTATTTTTTACTTCCTTTTTTTGCAGGAGTAACTGTAATCCCCAGGTAACCGAAGTGCTGAGGAAGCACTACAGCCGACCCAGCTTCCTGCCTGAGGACTCTGAATCCAGCACTATCGACTGGATCTTCATGGGCTGGGCAGGCCAGGGGGCCAGCGTGCACGTGAGTATCTGCCAAATTCCCCGTTAGGAAATCCCAGTTTGTTTTTTACTTCGCTAATCCCCCTTTTTTCTCGGCTTCAGCTGGATTACGTGCAACGTCCGTCTTGGCAAGCTCAGATTTCCGGCCGCAAGACCTGGAGGATGTTCCCCACACCCGAGTGCGAGTCAGTGTGCACCAACTTCACGATAACGGTGGAGAAAGGCGATATTGGTAAGCATGTGGTGGCGGGCCGGTCACCAGAGTACTCCCAGTACTCCTACCTAGACTACAGATGCCTCAGTCAGACGCTATTTTTATTTTCGACGAAGCATCTTATTTTAGGGTCTGTTTGCCAGCATCCTACTATAGGGAACTTTGCTGGCCCCAGCTGCTATGTACTAGTTAACGAACAAAAACCAAGTCCTGTCTTCGAAGGCAGTTCTGACGGGTATACTGGGTTCACGCCCACACCCTTGGACTGTTTTTTGGGTCGGGGCCACATATAGGGGAAATAGTTTTTTGGACGAAACGTACCTCCCTCTGGAATAGGAGAGAACTAAGTTTGAGAATTCCTATTGTAAAAGATAGGTGAAATCTGGGTTTGTACATTTGCAAAACTGATATAAAATTGCATGTGTCAACATGTTTTTTGAAAAGATACAAGAATGAATAGAGGAAAAAAAACGAATATCAGGAGTTTGTCGAGCTAGGTTTTTTACTTTTATTTACTTTTTTTCGGGGGGTGGGGGAATAACAATACATGTCTAAATTTGTTATGATATGGATAGTGCAATCTGTTCAAGTGATAAGAATTGGTCATTTGACAATAGAAAATTGCACAATGACGACATTTTCGAAATTGATTTGTATGTTTTAAACGAAAATTATGTCATTTGTGGGAGATTTAGCATTTGTACGCCAATATAAAACTTATTAAAATACTCTAGTTTTTAGATTGACGTTTTTCAGTTTAGTTATGATTTTGTCAAACAGTTGGATTGGTCTTTGCTGACTGCAGGGTGCTAAATTATATGGAATTGAATTGATATGACAATGGGTCGATTTTGTTTTGGAAATGTGTCCACTAATATCTTTTATTTTTCATTTAACAGTTTTGATCGACACAAATCAGTGGTATCACGATACCTACATCGATCCTGGGGAAATTAGCATCACCATTGGATCTGAATACGATTAGCGCAGGACCCAAATGAGGTAATCCAGGTCGAATTCCAACACCCAAAGTCAGTAAAATCTCAGGCGAGTCGGCGTGCAATTCGCTCACACACATTATGAGGCCAGTAGACACAATTGCAGTGCAGCCGGCTGCACACGTGCCAAACAACAAAACCAAATCTTCCACGCGTTCTTCCGAGAGTTTTTCGTCTCACTCGAAACTCTTTAAGTCGGGATACCAAGTTCTATCTTCTCAAATGGTATATCGTTAATTATTATGTGCATAGCAGAAACGTTGTATTCTACTAACAACTAATGTTGTCTGCAACGCATTAGTCGGCGTTGCGGCAGTTAACTCTTTTCTAAGATCTGATAATCACTGTTCCTATATCTGGCTCGAAGCAGTACTTCCTATTCAACTTGCTTCCAGTCGTTAACAGATCTGACCTCCTTATTTACCTCTGACATGAATGTACTTATATTTAAATAAATTATTTATTTATTGATTATGATAATTTGGAAACCTGTGCAAATTTTGCACGTGCAAGTAGATCTTTCTAAAGCGTGTCGATTAATAGCATATAGAAATAATAATTATGAGCAAATTAACAATACAAAAGAAAATGCTTTTTCGTGTTTATTTCAAAGATTTAATTACAAGAGTTGAGATTTGAAATACTGGGCACTTGAGAAGCAGTTTGCAGAAACCAGGAACCACAGTGTAGTTTTTTCAAAAATAAAAAACTATAAATATCGATGGCATCGTTCAAAATATCGAAATCGAGTTCCCTGCACGTAGGTGCTAGAAAAATTGCCACTTCCCCAATATTGCATCCTTGATGGCATCAGTGTACTGCGCTGGTACCCAGTAGATCCAGTATCGGGAGGCCTCCGTGGTTCCCAGTTGAATTCCCTGATAAGGCACTGTGGTCAGTGCATAATATTTACTAACAATCTGAGTTCAAAAATCGACTCACCATTATGTGATATTGCTCGTGACCTTCAATAGGTTCGCTAACCACGTTCTTTATAGAGTTCATGGGGATTTTTTCTGTCCTCTCTAAAAATAAAGATTAAATCTCAGCATCAAATAGGTAAAGGCGGGTTCAATGTTAGTATGATTACATCCAACCTTCAGCATTGATAAATATTTGATTGACCAACCTTTTGTACCAATCCATAGCTGATCGACTTCTAGTTTGAAAGTGAGCCTGACTTTTCCACCACCTTTGTTGAGCATTCCAGACAGTGGTGCTGAGGGCAAGCTTTCCTGTTAACAAAATGAACACCCAATCAACACATGTTCAATCTTCTGGGTAAACCAAGCCGGTTATTTGGTTAGCTTTACATACTTTTTCGTTTTTAATTCCTGGCATGGCATCTTCAGGCACACCTTTATCTAATATCTTCCTGTGCATCTGCAAACAAGCACCCACGTCAATCATTTTAAAATTACTCTATGCCCCATGCAATACCTGATATTTGTCGAAATAACCCTACCTTTTGTTTACACAGTGGCTCTTTTGCAGCAGCTAAGTAAAAAGAAAATTTAAGATATGATTATGATTTTCTTAGTGATATCATGCAAAGTGATTGGATTTACCTGCAGCTTCCTTCTCCTCTTTCTCAGTTACTGCACTTGGTGCAGTGACAGAAAGCACATCATTTAGCGTGGAGCCAACCACCATCAGCTTTGTGCCTTTGACAATCCCCAGCTCCCTCAGCGTCTTCTCCTCCTTTGCGAGCCCTTTGAACATCACCTTTTGCATGGCCGGTGGCACCCCTGAAACGGTATGTTGCAATTATTATCCTCTAAAATATTACCGAAACGATTTCAAGATGTGTGAACATGCCAAACCCACCTGTGAGGACCTGTATGTGCTGCTTCAGTGTGGCCACGGTATCGTCGAATGGGAAAGATATGTCATACTTCTGTTTGTTGTAAATCACTTTGAAATCCACCATTTCCTTAGGTTCGGAGCTGCCATGGTGGTTCATCACGCATGTCGTTGCTTCGTCTGAAACTGTTTCACCGCAGGTTAGCAAACTGGATCAGGAAAACTGCTGAATACGTGAGTGGTCCCATAAAATTACCTTGATCGGTTAAATCCGTTTTGTTATTCGTCATCTGTGTGATTGGTTCAGTTTTTGTGGCCGTGCTCGTGCTTGATTCTTCCATTGGTGAAGTCTCCAGTTTTAACTCACCTGGAATGGCAAAACATAGATTAGGCAGTTTTCAGCAACAGTGAGGAAAGTAAGAAAGCAGTTCTTTATTTTTGCAGCATTTTTCTGTAGTACTAGAGCCAGGAACCAAAATTAAATTTATTTTCTATTAAATTTAAGTGACAGATCTGCCAAGCATTGCGAACCATACGTTGCACATATCGACCTGTTTTGCACGATTCAGTAAAGGTTAACGCGATCAAGTTTTGTGGTTAACCTCGACAGACAATTCAATAAATCACTGTCAAGGTCAAACATTCAGGTGTTTTGGGCACGGAGATTACCAAGGTGATAGTGGGCATGATCCAACAGCACTATGACAAAGGAGACCGGGCGTCACGTCACATCGGTGAACGCAGGGCCTAGCCTCAGTTTGGATTGAAATGTAATTTTTTTATACATATCATTTTTTTGACAGGTCAGTCTTGAGTAATCAGTGATCAGCTGTTGCGTTCGCTGAACCCTGCCAGGCTACGTATGCAATTAAGAAACTTATGATGATCATTGAGAATCTCTCGACTATTCGCTTTCCCAGAAGGATCAAACGTGTGAAATTCTGTCCCACAATTTCTTTGTTAAAAATCGGGCAGGGAGGCCAATTTATGTCATTTTTTCGGACAGTATGGGTACTTATGACATAGGGATTTCTTTGGTAGATGTTCAACAGCGAAGTGACGCAGCGAAAAACTAAGCCTGGAAATGCTAAACGCATTCGGACAGCCTTGCTCGGGAGAGATCATGCGGACGGGACCCAGAAGGGTTATCCTTAATCCAAACTCATCGAGGCAAGCGCAAATTTCGAGCGTAATTAACGAAAAAAGAAGCATTTCGGTGCTATTTACCATTGCCTTGGTCGGCCATGATGATTTCCTAGCGCTGGTGTGTCGCCGCCAATGGAACACGATTGGACAATAATACAAAGTAAGTAAAATGATTCCTTCGTAAATCAGAAATGTGTCTGCTGGTACGGATTTCACAATTACGAGAGTTATTTTAGGACGATTAGGTTAAGGTTCCTAAATGAATGATTTCAATTAACAAATGATGCGTTAGATAGCGGCATCACTACAACTAGGTTAGGATTTACAAAAATGCTTTGTTAGGAAAAGTGGCCTTCTGGGAAATATTGTGACGTTACGTTGAGCGGGACTTTCGAAAAATGTTCCTATAATTTTACTTCTTATGCTTTTGGAATTCGTGACTCGCCCCAAAGCCGAAGCTGAATTCGCTCGTTTACTTTCCTTTCGCTACATATACATTTCTTCTAAAGATTGATTTCAAGCTGGTCATCGATAAATTGTATTTGAAAAACGCCAAAAATATAATAGTTCTCACGTTCTATCGCATCGGAACGTGACATTATTCAACATCAAGGCTCGCACGATGCGATCAAATTCATAATTCGGGCCAGCGCAGCCACTACTATAATAACCAATGCCGTACGCAAGGAGGCTGCAGAAAAAATGTTCACTTTTTGATAATAATTTTATCTGCACACAAAATTTCCGAAATTTTTCCATAGGAGATGTGGTTCAGCACCCCATGAAATAAAATCCTGCGTACGGCATTGATGATAATGGTGCCGTGTATGATTGGGCGTCGTGTCGAACCCATCTAGCAGTGTTTGTTTAGCTAAGGCTGGACCCCTGTACTATATTTTTAAAAAATGTTCAGGGCTAGCATATCTGCCGCGTGTAGTTTGAATCGAAAATTCCCTGTGACCCGACATCCACTTCGAAATATCCCTAGCGCAAAACGAGCTATGCGCTTGGGACAAGACAGCCACCACGAGCTCAATTGAACCAATTTAGGCGAAATTGACTAAAACACGAACGTTATTAAAATACCACCTGAATCGTATTTTTATTTCGCGAAATTATAATTTTCTACATCTCTCCAGGGGTATAGTGGGTGCGAAATCGGGGCGCAGCACTGTCGGCCCACAATGCCCCGCTTCGAAACATCACACGCAGGCGGGGATCTCATTTGGTGTCCCGAATCGCGGTGCAGGCCGCAATTTTCCGCGAAAAAAACCCGGAGCCACGCGCCCCGCATCCGAAAATTGGTTCCCCGTGGCCCGGAGGCTCGCCCTCAGCTGTCGCCGGTCAACCGTGCGGAATTTCCATGCAAATTGGGTGCTCGCCATTGTTCGTCAATGGCTCCCCTTTAGAGGCTAGCAACGACCCAGCTCTGACGAGCTAGCATTCGAAGTGTTCATGCTGGTGTAGTGCGATGGCCGCTGGCTTGAAAGACACGAGAACTTTCTTCACCAAAGGCAGCGCGGCCGAGTGGGAGTACATCCTGTCCATCTACAAGGATGCGCTGAATCTGAAGGCCCAGCAGAAGAACAAGAAGCCGGAGGAGCTGATCAGGCTGGACGGCTGGTGAGTTGGGCCCCGTCGGGGGCAGGCCATTGAACTTGTTCGAACCAAGCGTTGAATTTGTCAAAAAACGCTCGTGTTTTCGCGCCCCGGCTAATCGCGACGCTGTCACGTGTCGATCGATGCCATCCCGGCTTGAATCCTGACCGAAAAGCGGCCGCTTTGGGCAGCCCAGGCTCGCGTGCCAAGAATCCAACATGGAGACAAAGGCAGTGGCAAACGCGGGGCACCAGGGGGACTTGGGGCAGGTGAGGGGCCCTAGCGGACCCTTGGTTGGGGCCCCAACGATCCGGGGGGTGCGGGGAACCCTGGCGGCACCCCCACCCTCGTTTCGGTCACTTCGATTTAGCTCTCCCCACGCTGACCCCGAGAAATGCCTAATGCCCTCGGGGCCATTGGACGACTGGTCCGACCGGATGCACCCTCCTGCTCTGGCGAAGATTTTTTCGGGTTTTGCTACCTGGCCTGGCTTGGTTTTAATTTAACGGTAGATACACATTGGGATTCGGGGTGAAAGGCAAGTTCCGCTTTTGGCCCACGGCGGCCTTCCTGGTGTCCAGATCGCCAGGTGTGAGACTGGGATGTTCGAAATCAGTTGGAGGCACCAGGTATTTTTTTTTTTTGACAGGTCACGGGGTCGGCAGTTTTGAAGTGAAAGTTTTTTAGGCTTTTGTGTGCTAAGTGGCAAAATCGAGTAGTTCCCATTACAGCATGTATTACGAAGTAGACGTTCACGTATTATGTCATCATCTTGTGGGGGGTACGTCGGGGATTAACCAGGTGCTCAGTCATATTAAAACTCACTGCGTTTGTATGCAATCTTAAAGTCAACTTCGACCCTCTGCAGTTAACTTTAATTTTATCATATAAACAGTCATATAAATCATTGGTTCACCCTGTCAGGTATGGTCTAGTTTAAAATAAAATCGATTTATACATGTACTTAAAATTCATTTACTATGATGCTTTCTAACAAGTTTTGTCTGCGGAACGCCGACATGTTTTTGATAGAAATGTGAGCTGAAACCCATCATTTTTATCAAATGTTTTCAAAAATTTAGCCCCAATTTTTTCGGGTTTTGTTACCTGTCCTAGCGTGATTTTAATTTAACGGTAGATACACATGGGATTCGTGGTGAAAGGCAAGTTCCGCTTTTGGCCCACGACACCCTTCCTGGTGTCCAGATCTCCAGGTGTGAGACTGGGATGTTCGAAATCAGTTGGAGGCACCAGGTAGTTTTTTTGACAGGTCACGGGGTCGACAGTTTTGAAGTGAAAGTTTTTTTAGGCTTTTGTGTGCTAAGTGGCAAAATCGAGAAGTTCCCATTACAGCATGCATTATGAAGTAGGCGTTCAAGTATTATGTCATCGTCTTGTGAGGGGTCTGGCGGGGATCAAGCAGGTGTTCAGTCATATAAAACTCACTGCGTTTGTTTGCAATCTTAAAGTCAACTTCGACCCTCGGCTGTTAACTTTAATTTTGTCATATAAACAGACATCTATCATTTATGGTCTAGTATAAAATAATATCGATTTATACGTGTAGGCCTACTTAAAATTCATTTATTACGATGCTTTCTAAAAAATTTTGCCTGTGGAACGCCGACATGTTTTTGATGGAAATGTGGGTTTTTGATCAAATGTTTCCAAAAATTTAGCCCCAATTTTATCGGGTTTTGCTACCTGTCCTAGCGTGGTTTTAATTTAACGGTATATACGCGTGGGATTCGGGGTGAAAGGCAAGTTCCGCTCTTGGTCACTACGGCCGTCCTGGTGTCCAGATCTCCAGGTGTGGCACTGGGATGTCCGAAATCAGTTGGAGGCCACCAGGCAGATTTTTTGACAGGTCACGGGGTCGGTGAGTAGATCCCATTACAGGATGCATTATGATGGGAGGTGTTCAAGTATTATGTCATCGTCTTGTGGGGAGTCCGGTGGGGATCAACCAGGTGTTCAGTCTGCGTTTGTATGCAACCTTAAAGTCAACTGAAACCCTAAATTAAAATTGACGTGTAAGTCGTTCATGGAAACGTATTTTACTTGCTGGAATTTAATTTTAGAAATTACGTGTATATTTGAGACTAGGCAGTTGACATAAATTCGGCATATAAACATAGACATCCCTCATTTATGGTCTAGTTTAAAGAAAAATCGATTTATTCTTAAAATTTATTATTTATGATGATGCTTTCTAAAAACTTTTGCCTGTGGAACGCCAACATGTCTTTGATAAAATTGTTTGATAGAGTTATTCAAAACTATTTGCCTGGTCCGTCGTGGCATCTGAGGAATGCATTGGTTTGTCAGATGAAATTCGGAGTAGAAATAATCATTGGTCGGATTTAGTTCATTTCAACCCAGTATCCTAATGTCAGCAATGATGTGTCATGGGGTAGGGAATGTAATCCATCAGTCCAATTTATGATTGTTATGAGAAATTAATCAAATTTGGGTATTGCTGTCGAGGCAATTTTGTCTTGGTGAATGTGTAATTTTATTTTGCATTTATATTTTCGATTTCATTTGTTTTGCGGGGTATCTGGAGTTTCAGTTCTCCTGGAAATTTAACTTTCCAGCCTCGCTAAATAATCGGGAGTCTACTGTAACTGTAGCCTATACTGTTACTGTATTGCGACTGTAAAGCAATCATGTCATGCCGGGATATACTGTATTGGGATACAATGCAGAACAAGCAGGGCAGAAGCGCAAAATCGTGAAAATCTGGACATTTGCAGGCGACATTGAAGTAAAATGTTTCCAATTAATTAGGCAAATGTCAAATTTACTGTTACTGTATGTCATGTACATGTAGTGGCATAACATTTAGAATCGAATAGTCAACCGGGAATTAGTGACCCCAAATGTCTGTCGATGCTGTCATGAAATTACGAATTTATCAAATTCCAATAGAATTACTTAGCCTGCATCTTGGGTAAATTTGATTTCATGCCATGTTGACTAACATCAGAACAACACACCTATTTTCGCTGACTGGTAATACTCACTGAATGAACACATTTATTTTATTCATCCAACACCTACTGTGCAGTATATGGTAGTTCCTATGGTATTGCCGTTTATTTCTTCAGTAGAGCATAAAACAGCCAAATCCTTGATTACTTCATTGATTTTGCCCACAGCTCTGATATCGTTCATCGCTTTCTGTGTACCAATAGCGGTAGTTCTTTAGATAAAGTAAAGCTAAAAAACGCATTCTGACCCATTGTTTTTCAACTGAAATTATATCATTAGATCATACCGTTTATAACAATACATGTAAGTGCTTTCCTGGGCTATCACATCACCCAAGACAACAAGCCTATAACACATTATCAAACTGTATTTACTGTTTACTATTCTGTAAGTTGATAAGGGGCTCGTAATGATACTGAAATGCATTTAAATTCAAATGTGGAGCCTATTAAAGTTGTTGTCTAATGGCGAAATGACAATGGGAAATCAGGGAATTCGCGAAAATGTCAGGGAAATAGAGATAGTTTTTATCAGACAATTGATTAATCATCATCTTTTATAAATATTTGGGATAAAATCCATCATTTTTCTTAACTGATTTTGAAAAATCTCAGGTAAAATGTCAGGGAAATGACTGAAAAGTTGACAGGGAATATCAGGAAAATCGACTTGTGAGAATTTGAGTGAGAACCCTGCCATGTACGTGCGCGATTTCCCTATTTCAGGAAAAACCACAAAGGTGAAACCCATAGTTTTTTCACATCGGCAGGGGGCATTATAAAATGCAAAGGATTCCCATCAAAAAGCCATTGCCAAAGGGTCAATTATGAGGTCATCCTCGCAATTCAATGAGGGCGACAGCTGAAATTTGAGAGAACATGCAGTTGACGATTTGACGTCTAAAGTTCCGGAAAATTGATAGATCGTCCCGCTCTGTAGTAGTTTTACTAGTGGAAGTTGGGAAGACAACGAAATACAAGCAGAACTACGAAAGACCCTTACAAAATGCCAGCGCCATCTACGATGATTGATGCGCAGCTGCGCGTGCTAGTCTGCGCCAATGGGCAAGACTCATGTTGAGCATCTGCTAGCTACGAGCTCACAAAATCCCCCAAAAAGCATCAGCCTCAACATGCGGATTTTCAAATTGAATTGGGTCCGTAGTTTGGGTTTTCAAGATCCCCCCGTCGCCCAGCTTTTTTCTTCGTTTTTTTTTGGGGGGGGGGGTCTTGTACGAACGAATCGCACTTTGTTCCCCCCGTTACAGAATTCAGCCTTCGACCTCTGACCCTACTTCGATAGCGCAGCCCATATCCCCTAGCTGTCTGAGCAAGAATCAGCTGTTCGTCATTTCCCCTCCTCAATCTCGATCCACGAGCATCCACCTCGCTGGCTGCATGCACTGCTTTCGACGGGAGTTCAACAAACTCCTCAGCCGCTGAGCTCTCAACCGTGAGCCGCAAAGTCATTCACTTTTTCACGTAATTAGCAAGTTTTTTTCCCCAGCTAACGTCCACGAAGCGCTTCTTTCGACGTTGAATTGGGTGTTTCAGCCAGGGAAACCCACTGGGTTATTAACGCTGCGCTGCCTGGACCGGCAAGGTCAAGGTGGGGCCAGAAATCGATCGCATACAAACCCCAATAATGCTAACAGCCTCTACGGCAAATTCGGAAGATATTCCTAAATTTGTTGTTTTTCCTCCAAGGTGGAGTTGATGCGATAAACTGCGAAGGAACGAAACGTAATCGAACGCTTTTGATAAATTCACTTGTTTAAGGTGAAGACGGATAGCCCGGGGCAGGGGAAAGTTAGATTCTCACAGCAAGAAATTTTCCTTTATACTATATTTTTTAAAACATGCAAAAGA
>JAQGAF010003813.1:0-16204 GCA_034687865.1 Kryphioiulus occultus
TGAAGGGATTTGCTTCCCGAAACGTTGTGCGAACAAGTATTAAAAAATTGGCTGTGAAGTTATTGTGAGAGTTCTTTTTAAAAACAACTAATTTGCTACTTCTTAATGAGAATATCAATAGGCATAAAAATTCTGTATTTACATTTTCTGTATAATAAACAAAAAAATATATCATTCCATACATTGGCATATGACATATTTTTGCAATTTCAGTGGTCAGGGAAATTTGTTTTAAACCCTGTGAAAGTCGGGGAAAATTCAGGGAAGTTCAAATTTTCATCTTTGGGGGCTGACTGAAATCTTGTAGTTATAATAAAAGAATTGAGGGATTAATTTTGACAGCTAGGACCGTTGTATACTACAGTTTAGTAGAGCTGAAAAATAAATATTAGACCATTGTGCACCTTTGGAGCTAGGGTCTACACTGAAGTTAATTCAGAATTTGAATGTTTTCAAAATGTGAATAAAGCATTATTGAGTTGCCCATATGTTTACTGCGGTAAGTACAGACGAATATCATATGGTAATCATGCTATATGCTCTTATCACTTGTTGCATTTAGCAGAAAATTGTTTTAAGGTTAGTTCTAGTCACTCTAATAGGCTTCATACAAATTTGGACAAGTCAGTCCACGAATTGTATACTTCAAATGCTGGAAAAAGTGCAGTGTTGTTGCAGTATTCGTCTAATGCTATCTTGGGATCAGTAAGGACACTTGTTGGCGTTTCAAGGAGACCATAAGAAAGCCGCTTAATAGTTAACATTTGAAAGTAGGTCAATGGCCATAAGAGAATTAGTTGGTACAACTTTCTTCCAAATCTACCAAAGTGGGTTTCAGATGAACCTGGCAAGTTTCTGTAATTTTTCGTTTTCTGGAGAGTATTATGGGCAGCTCTCACTTAACCTCGTGCAAACAACGAGAAGCAAGCAAAGCCATTCGAGACAAGCTCGCTCTATAAAGTTAGAACATTCCTAAATGGCCCGTTTGGGAATAATCTCTGGAAATTGCGAGCTTGTATGCAAGGGGCTAATGCTCGTTTCGCTCTACGAAATAGTGATATGCAGCATGAAAACATCTCCTGCAGGCTTCTGAGTGCATGTCCAGGGCCATTGATGGTGCAAGAAGAAGGGAAATACAAGATTTTTTTATGCCCTTCTTCTGTGCTAGAGAATGGGATATTATATTCGAGATGCAACGCAATAGAATTTTAGCGGCGAGATCCGAAGAAAGATTTCTTTGGATGATTAAATTGAAGAAACGTCGTCTTTTTATAATGCCGAAAAGGAAGCGGATCTTAATGGCTCCAGAAAATAAGAAATCTCGGCAGAAGAAAGCACGGCAAAGTGTGAGGGGAAATGAAAATAGTTTTTTTCTAATTCAACTTGAATGATGGCTTTAGCCCCGGATTCCGTTCTGATAAAATCCACTTTGCCTCGAAAATACAAACAATGACAACAGAAAAATGAATAAAATAATAGATGCTTTTCCAGAGAAATATTTGCCTTCTCGCATTTCGATTGCACCCTGTGGGGCCCCAGCGTGAGACTTTTTACTTCCCACCCCCACCCTTCTCAAGCACAATTAAAGTTGATGGAATTGCAAGATAAAGCTGAAGTCTCGCATGCGCCAGGAAGATGTGGCTCTTGATGTGGATGCTGTAGTATTATCATATGCAATTGGTGTAATGATACGAGCTAAAATCCATCATTGGTGGCAGTTTTTTTCTAAGATTGTCTAAATTTTGGAAAAAAAAAACGTTGGAAAAAAGTAATGTATACTGAAAAAAATGAATATATATGCATGTGCTGGAAAATCCTGGAAATATACTGGAAAATGACTTTGCAGTTTAGTAGACGCTCTGTAGGACGTCCGATTTTGTTTGCATGGCATGACTTTAATAAGCTAAGATCCCGAACACAGTGAAACCTTTCTGTAACGACCACTCAAGACAGTATATTTTGCTGACCCGACAATTCTGCATGGAGTTGAGCTACATGACCATAATTTACACACTGCAAAATTTTTGCAAAATAACAGATATTAGGTGCAGAAAATAATGGAAACGTTGTCAGGCTGGGGGACTGAATATATTTACATTATATTATTTTATGAAAGATTATTACATAAAATATACATTTAGAAAGCATTATTTATAACAACATTACATTGCCAAACGCCATATTTTTGGCATTTTCTGTGATTGGGGTGGTCAGGAAAGTTTGTTTTAAAACCTGGAAAAGTCGGAGAAGTTTAAAATAATTTCTGGGGGAACACTGCATGGGTAGATTTGCTTACAGAAGGTGTCCTTATTAATAAAACAAAATTCCATTTGAGAATGTTCAAGCCTTGTAACAAGTCAATTTCAGAATGATAAGCTTATATGCTGCGTTGAGGATAAAACACGCCAAGTTAATAAACAGATTTGCACATTTGGAGCGGTTAATATACCGAGGTTTATTAAAAAAAATCAATGTTTCAAGGTTTAATTTTTGTCCAAGTCTTATTTATACTGGAATGTATTACAGGGAGTAGGGAGTTAAAAGTCGACCTTTCGATTGACGTCGATTATGAACAGCCCAACCAATGTAATTAGATCTTTCATGGTCTAAATTGCTGATGCCGAATTGCAATAATAACCTATGAACTAATGTCATACTTAACCATGAACTCCCATGAATCCCTAACCATGAACTCAATAGATGACCTCCGAATGTTTGTCCATAGAAATTCGTCATTTTCTATATTACGGAATATCCATAAAATCGTGGAGTCAATCGTGAAATTCAGTGCCAATAAACATGCCATTCAAACTCATCCATGCAGTTTACGCCACAGCCCAAAATAATCATACAATTTTCAAAGGGCATCAATCTGAATCATGCCCAGAAGGTTATCTGAATGGTTTTGATCGCTGTATACAAGTTAATTGAATGTATAAATTCCAAATTGTATGGGTTTCGCCCTGAATGTCCATAAACGTTCAGTAATGGCACATGGCTATCCAACGCAGCTGATGCAATGTTATAGCGGTGATGTCTGTTTACCCTGATGTGTCCATGATGGGGTCGCATAACCCTTATTTGTGCCGAATTTTATTGGCCCTGAAGATTTTTCATGGGTGAATTCACACTGTATGGGAGCAACTCACAATTAACGTGTTCACTGTTGCGCAGACTATTCAGGGCATTAAGATGAGGATGTATTGTAGGGATAGACAGGAAATGTCCACTGGCATGGATAGTTTTCCTTAGGGTTATTATTGACTTATTGCCTGCAATGATTATGGATGGAATGCCTTATCTTGCCATATTACACAGACTATTGGATTTAATGCCACGCCGTCTTCTGCAAGAAAAAGAAAACAGGGTTATGAAATTGCCCTATTTGGCTGTTGTGTATTTAAAAAATCATCATTTCTCTTTAAATACGAAAACTCAGCTGATGTAAACATGATACAAGCGTTCTTTACATGAAGAAAGTAGACGATGTAACCTACCTAGCACAATTTGCATTTTAACATGCCTTTTTCTTAACATGGCAGGGTTTAAAGTATTTTGGTAAGTTGGTAATTTAACAAAATAGAACCCATTAAGTGTGTGTTTTAACCCTAAAGTTTGATCTACTGCACTACGGAATACATGTATATGTACAGTATGTCCTGCTCCAAATATGCACAAAATACTGTATAAAGTATGTGTCTAGTACACAAAAATGACATCTGTCCTAGCTGTCGCAATTGATTCTTTTTTTTGCTGTTATTTTTTTTCTTTCTTTTTTTTTCCTTTTTTGTCTGATGTAAACATGACACATCTTCTTTACTTGAGGCAAGAAGATATAACTTACATATACCTAGCCCAATTTATATGCTTGTACATGTACATTAGAAAATGCTTTTTTTTTCTAAATTTGTCAGGATTTAAATTATTTTGGTAATAAAGGCATTTTAAAAATCAGAACCAATTCAGAACCAGTTGGATATACTGTACTACGGAATATGCCCTGCTCCAACTGTTTACAAACAATGTTTATTTTAACCCTACTTGTCTAGTGCAAAAAGAATGACATATAGCTGTCAAAATTTCTCCGATTATGCTTTTTGTCTGTTTGTTATCTGTGATTTTTTTCTTGTTGTTTTATTTTTGTAATTGTTGTGTTTACGAGCGTATAATAACCTAACCCGATATGAACACGCCTAAAATGTAATTTTTTATTTTGCCTGCCCAAACCTACGAGCAGTTAGGAGAAGCCCACTTCCTCACAGTGTCAATGCTGGGCAGGGCAGCAGCAGGACAATTTCCGAAGTATAGTTGTTCTCCTGCATAAATGCTTTGCCAAGCTCAAGCTCAGTTCGTGCTTGTACCAGTAAAATCGGCGTTGATAACACAAATGCCAGTTATAAGCTTAAATGCACTTAGATGGCATCGTTTCACCAATTTTCGATAAATGTAGGATGGCAAATCATTTCATTGAAAATGCTTTCCAGGGTTTCATTTCATCTGAAATGGATTGCGACCACCATTGCCTAGGGCTTCGTGTTTTCAGCTTGACCAGAAGTGCTCTTTATTGCTATTTGGAACACATAAAGAGCACAAAGGTCAATTAGAAGTTGTTGTGCTCAGGGTATTCCAGTTTCGGAGATATTTTCGAAGCATTTGCTAGAATGCAGCCCTGCAAACAAATGTTGACTAGTTTGTAGAGAATCTGAGCAAATAGGTTTTGTTCTTTACGTTCTTGGCTGCAGGGGTCGGTTTTTATAGCTCCTTGCATCAATTGGGTTTCATAAAAACTCCCAAGTGCTCTTTTGTTTACACTTTTGCAATCATGGGGCATGCTGCCAGGTATTTTTCGAAAGTGCTAGGCGCAGAGATACATTTTTACAAAAATAATAAATGCGGGCATTGTTTGAAAGATATTCTGGGAATTTTTTTGAGATGCCCGCACCAATGTTTTGCTATGTTTATATGCAGAAATAAATTGCACTTACATAAAGTCCACTTCAATCAAGACCAGTGGGTCATGTATGCAAATCCTCTGCTTCTTAAAAAAGATACATAGACCTTTACTAAACAATATACAGCATATTCTAACAATGCAGTAAATCTGCTAAAATTAGTTTGGTTACATTCCGAAAATGCATCAAGTACGTTAGCCATCTGGAAAAACTTCGTTGCTGTATTGTGGGCAAATCAAGAGACTACTTGAATGGGACCCTGTAAGCAAGTGTTTGTCTTAATTGAAGTCGGTTAAAGTGTGTTTAAGGTGTACACGTGACATTTCGACTTGGGTAAAATAGTCTTGGATTTTTTGTCTTCAATCAAACCCACCCCCTTGCAGTTGCTCAAAACAAATTCGTAAAATCAATGTCTGGTAAGACAAACACGTTTACACACAGGACTTTCTTGTCTAAAACGCAATTTTAGTCTGCATGTAAACGTAGTATTTGTGATGATCTAAATGTTAGTTTTTTGTTTTGGGGAAGTTCAACTGTCTTCAGCATCAAAATAAATGCAAACGTCCATAGGAGGAGTCTGATAACTTGTCTTATAAAATCCCAGTTCACGGAATAATTACAAGTTTGCGTGGTAGGAAAATGCCTTTATGGTACGTGGCCTCAAAAGCGATGCATTAGGCTCAGGAATTCCTCGAATATGCCATCAATTCTCCCCCCAAAATGGCTCCATTGAGTGTTTTTCGATGTAATTGAAGCAATGCTGGCTTTTTTCTAGTTTGGCTCCCCTGATGGCATCGTCAGTTATTAAAAAAGGAGTAAATGCTTCGGTATGCATGATCGACTCGTGTTCTGGTCATTAATCATTATCCTTTCGACAAGCTAAGTAGATTATAAAGCCCCAGCCAATGTCGTAATCTGGCGTAATGATTTATTACAGGTGTAAAGCACAACATCATGCCCACTGGAGAGCTCCACATCAGTGACGTGCAGGCTGGCGACGCTTACCCCACCTATCGGTGCTATACCAAGCACAGGCTGACCGAAGAGGAGCGCCCCAGTGCGGGCACTGGACGCCTGTTTGTCACACGTAAGTCAACACTACTTATTTGTCAGTTGCCAATGTTAAACATTTCGTTAGCAAGCTATGGAGAACTTGCATTGAGTGGTCATCATGTGCATGTGACACTCAGATTAGAAGTGGGAAAAATCTTGTTTCTGGATGATGACAGAGGTAATGCTTATTTCCATAACAATAACAGTTGCCCATGTTTCATTTGTCAATTGTCAATGTTAAAATTTCCGTTAGCACGTTTTGGAGAACTTGCAATGAGTCGTCAATATGTGCATGTCAGTTGTCATTGTTACTTTTCGTTAGCAAGTTTTGGAGAACTTGCATTGAGTGATAAACATGTGCATGACAATGGGAATTGCTCATGCTTCATGGGCAACTCTTGAAAAGTGGGAGAAAAGATGGTTCTAGTTGCAGTCAGAGAAATTGCTGCTCATGCTTTATGGGGGACTGATAAGGTGGGGAAAGTCATGGTTGATGGTCGCAGGGCAATTGCTCATTGCCATATCAATAATGGATTGCGTATGCTTCCTGGACAAGTCATTAAAAGTGAGGAAAATCAAGGTTCTGGTTTGGAGTAGAGATAATGCTCAGTTACATAGAAGTAACAGATTGCTCATGCTTCATGGGCAACTTTAGAAAAGTGGGGAAAAATATGGTTCGTTTCTGGAGTTAGAGGAATAGCTCAGTTCCTTAAGAAATAACTTGCGCTTGATTCATAGACAACTCATGAAAAGTGGGTAGAATTTAGGCTGATTGAAGAGAAATTGCTCAGTTCTATAACAATAACAGATTGCTCATGTCCATGATCGACTTATAAAAAAGTGGGGAAAATATGGATTCAGACTGAAATCAGCGAAATTGTACAGTTACATAACAATTAGGAAATGTTCATGATTCATGGGCAACCCTTGAGAAGTGGTTAGAAATATTGTTTAGGGCTGGATGCAGAGGAATCGTTCATAACTAACCATAAGTGGTTGTTCATGCTTCATGGGCAACTTTGGTGAAGTGGAGGGAAAAGATGGTTCAGGCTGGACGCAGAGGAATTGCTCAGTTCCATACGTTAACAGATTGCTCATTCTTCATGGGCAACTCATTATTTCACATGTCATGCTTTAAGAGAAATGTGTTTTGATCTTTACTGTAATTACTGTAAGTAAGCACGGAATGACAATTCGATACAATGACCAAATCCGCTTGTGCATTCGAGGGATTTACTTTTGTGGTCTTGCGGCCTTGAGCAACAGCGAGCTGACCGGCCATCAGTTATCTTCAGCGTTTGACTGAGTACGTGGCTTTTGGGAATATTGGGACATGTCTGGAATTGGGAATGACAGCCAAATTAGCCTTCCTAATCTCCATGTCATGTATCAGTGCATTCCAAGGACCACGCTTCTTGGTGTTTTAATGGCGCCACAATGGACACTTTCCTTGCACGCAAATTAGCATACTTTCTCGTCTGCTTGACACTGGAGAAAATGTCTCCAGTCGCTCTTGGTATCGTGTCCTCTTTTCAACATTTGTGGTGAGCGTATTTTTGTTTTGCAGAAATTTGGCAACTGCGTCTGTTGATGGCTAGCTGTAAATGCTGACTACAAGAGTTTGCCATCACGGCTAATTGGGCACTTAATCACCGGGATCCTGCATTGATCGCCACCAAATTGTTTGTGTACGGATGCACTCGGTAGTCGCTCGATTGATCTTTCTTAGAAACTGGCAAGGTCTCTAGATGTCTTGCATCTTAACCGCGTTAAATGCATGTTGCGCAATGAAGACCGAACGAATGGCCTTGGGTCTTGAGGAATTCTGCTTGGATTGGTGTAAGAGAGAAGACATCCTAACGCAGATTGTCAGGTCATTGCACGTTTCTTTGATGTACAGGGAGTGGGCAAAATAATGTTGACTCTGGAGGATTGAGGGTGGAATAAGGTTGGGCTGAGTTCTGATGTGAGTTTTGGAGAGTAAAATGAGGTACCGATACCTGGCTCCTTTATCGGTAGTTACTTTATCATGTGTAACTTTATCACTGAAAGAATAAGGTTGGACTGAGTTCTGACGTGAGTTTTGGAGAGTAAAATGAGGTACCGATACCTGGCTCCTTTATCGGTAGTTACTTTATCATGTAGAACGTGCAACATATACTGTACATATACACGGTAGATGAAATACACGTAACATGATCTTCTAATATTTTGTCCACCCCTGTACGTGCTCATGGTGATGGAGAGATGGGCATCATTTTTGTACGTTTCATATTATTGCTCAGATCTGACTAATACACGTATGTGTGTGATGTGACTTTGGACAGAAAAGAAAATGACACATTCTCATGCGACTACATCAGAAGCTACAGTACATGTACATGTATATATTTCTGTCATCTTTCAACATATGGATTCAATCAGCCTTCTTGAACGGATTTTTAACTTAAAAGTTCAAATTCGTACATTAATACATGTAATTTCTCAACGCAAATCGATGTAAGGCATTCCATATAATTATTAAAATACATTATATACAAATGCATGAATCATCAACTTGGGAGCAGGCAAATAATGACGTCACCATTGATGTTTTATAAAAATGTACTTGAACCCCACCGTTAAGGATTCAGTTTAGCAAAAAATAACTTGTAGTTCTTCATAGTATTTGCTTCATTGTGACTTTTAAGGGCTAAAACTCTGTATTTTTTTTAAACTAATTTTCAGAAAACGTTGGCTTAATTTCGAAAATGTGCTGATCAATGATAATATCATCATTTGCATCAAGTCACGAAATAATGACAAATGATGACGTGGGAGGGTTTTGAAAATCGCGTAAAATTGATGACACCTCATACAGGACTGTGTGTCTGAAAAATCGTTAACCAATATGCTACATTATTTCGTCCAGTTTTTACGTTATTTCGTCCAGTTTTTACGTTATTTCGTCCAGTTTAACCAGCAATCGTCTACCATCAATTGATTACAATTTAGCTGATATTTTCCATTGTCAGCCGTCATCGAGGAATATCAGGTGACTCCGATGTACCATCAGCTTTTAGGTTTACAGTAAGTTTTCAACAAGTCGCACTCAGTGTTTGCCATGAGGGTGCATCGCTAATTTCTAGAAAAATTTACGAAAAATTAAGGTTTCTGGTTGGATAGCCTTCAGAATAGTCCCTACTCCATACCTGGCATGCATCCAACCTAACCTAACCTCAATTGGAATCAGGGACCATGCTTAAGTACACCCTTCTGACTCGCTTCTTTTTCTTCAATTTACTGAAGATAGTGCAAAAACATGCACGATGCAGTTTGATGCAACAGCAGGCGGGTTAATGGGATTATTTATGACATGCTTGTTTGAACGATTGGCATTTCCAAGTCCCGGCATGCCCCTGGTGATGCGTATTCAACAGTTTTGCACTTGTTTCCGAGCATTGCGCACGAGCCTCCCAGGAAAAAGTGCTATTTGCAATTTCGATGCGCTTCAGGGTTCAAAGGCGAGGTTAGCGTATCTTTTGCCTGTTTTTTCAAGATATTCGCGAAAATATGTTAACACGCGTGTGCACTAACACTCGACTGAGCACCAATTTCATCTTCTGCCAATGCGCCAAGTAGGCCCAAGGCTGCTGAAGGCTCCTGAAGCCTGGATCAACTTCAAATGGCATAACCTCGTCAGACTGCTATTGCTTTAACCCTGGTCCCCAGCACCTAAAAAGTGCATTAACTCGCGAGGGGTCACCTTCTGGCCTTTACAATTCGACGTCAGAAATGGAAACCCGTTTAATAATCCAATTTCAACAATAAAATATAAGTCTGGGGGTGTGTGGGTCGCTTGCCAGGCTGTGGATGTGGGCGTTGGACTGTTTAGGGGGACCCTACACGGGCTTTATTACTGTAAGTTTCGACAAATACAGACAGTAATACTGATCGTGTAAAGGCAATACTGATGTATTGATGTTCGATAATGACGATTATCCGGATTTTTGGATAACTACTGTCAGTATCGAGATATTGATAGTAATACTGACCGTATAAGGACGTTCGTCAGTAAATCTGTCAGTATTACTCCAGCAGCCATGGAAAACGGACGTGCCACATACGTTGGATTTCGTCAAACAAATTCGTAAGAGAACACATTTTTTTCAATCATCATCGTACCGTTTGCGAGTGAGTATTGAAATTATCGCTAAATAAGCCTTGTAAGGCTCCAAATAGGCTTTTGCCTTTCATTTCGATACTTGATACTGAACGTTTTACCGACAGTAAAATATTGACCATGTAGGGTCGCGAAAATATTGACGCATACTGTTATTTCTACTGATTCTAAAGTGACTGACAGTATTACTAGCCTTGTAGGGTCCCCATTTAACTTCATGAGGACTTCCAAGACTAAATGAGTCCAGAATTCATGGGGACATCCAGGAAGCCAAATTGTACCTTCGAGAACTTCTTGACTTTGCAGCCTATCAAAGAAGTACTGTAGCCTTCGAGACTTCCTCAACTGAAGTCAGGAATTTTGAAGTCCCAATGTAGTCATTGAAGTCTATGAAGTTTGGCTAAAGTCATTGACGCTCGTATCTTGATGCCACGGTGGAGAGTAATCTCTGGGTTGGGGTGTCTGTGTATTTCATATGTCCAGTTAACACCGGTGCAGTGGCCTATGAGAGCTCCCACATCAAATTCGTCTCGGAAGGATATGACTTACAAAAGTGGAGTGGAGTTATTAATCACGACATTAAGGCTGGATGTGTAAGGTTTTGATCTGGCACTGTTGGTTTTCAAGAGATCACATAACCTCTTCCACTTAGTCCTCCTTGACGTTAACAACGGTGTGAGGTCGTCGTAGAAGCTTGGCTTACATGCGGTTTCTTACTTGGCTCTTACTGGTGTTTCCAACAGCAGTGAAGGTGTTTCAAACAAAGGAGTAAATGGCAACATGAAAGTGAAAAATTAATGTCAAGGGATACAGTGCTCATGGCAATCTATTGTCAACCGTGATTTTTTTTTAATGAGTCTGAAATCTGTTTATGCAAGGGCTGGAATGTTCATAGTGACAACACATCTGTAGAATCGTTGTGAGAAGCAATACTCTGGTGCCAGTTATGCCAAATAATGTTAGGTTGACTATCCACAATAAGTCGTGGTGAAAGAGCTGCTCTCACTACTTATAACGCGCCTGCGCAGTAATGAGGTAAAAATTGAAATGGCCAGAGGTCGTACTACTGCACGACAGTGCATTCGGGGAGCTCATTGACGTCACATGTTTACCCACCTTCGTACATAGGGCCAAAAAAAGTTACAAACATAAACAAAACAGCTTGTGTACGAATTTGAATATGCCACATGATCACACTTGATGGAGATGTTCCCAAATGTCTGCTTCTGAAATTTCAAATCTAAAAAATTACATCATTGTACATGATGTTGACTCAAGCATGCATTTTTCACAACGTATTTCAAATGTTAATCCGTGACTTGTACATTATTTTAATAATTTATTTTGTCTGAATTACGATGCGGATACAGCTTTGCAAATCCGACATTAAACAGAGGTAAAATAAACACTGGAACACTTTAAAATAGACACTGCATGTACAAAAAACAAGGTATGACAACAAACAATTTTGGCCAGAATTAAGAGGCGGATTACAGAAAATACAAGGATAATTATGACATTTAACATAAAATATTTCTGAAGTTAAAAATGACTTATTCTTATACCAGAATTACGATGCATTACAGATTCGCAAATGAGAGGTAAAATGCATGTACAGTATATACACTTGCACATGCTGTACAAAAAATATGGAAAGTTAGTTTCAGGAAGAATAAGCTAGGTCTAATCTCACCAGTAAGAGCAAATTTTGGCATTTTACATTGAATAAATGTTAAAAAATGATTTCCTCATTAGTTTTACTGAAATAATGATGTGGATAACACATTCGCAAATCAGAGGTAAAATAAGAAAGATGAAACGTTTACGTATATCTTCTGCATATACCAAAAACAACACACAAAAATTAAGGCAAAAATAGTTTCAGGAAATTTAAGCATCATTTTGGCATTTTACATAAATTTTTCAATGTTAAATATTACTTTATACTTATTTCACCAGAATTATGATGCGGATTAGTTTCGCTATTTCGCTCAACCCAATGATAATCAGAGGTAAAATAGGAAAGTAGAAAATAAATGTATATCCATTGCGTATATGCAAACGCAACGAAATTAAAGCAAGATAGTTTCATGAAGAATGACGGTAATCTCTCAAATAAAAGCAAGGAGACCAAGTCTCTAGAAAAAAATAGCAGTAATTTGACTGAAGACAATAAGCGACGAGAAAATTTCGTATGGCAGTTGCAGCACCCTCTTAGTGCAGAAATAACGTATTAGTTACTAATGAATTCCATGCCCATACTTACAGGAAGTTTTTGGCTCTTTTTCGTTATCCCACCGAAACCATTCAAAGTATCGGTTGCTTATTTGCCAAATGACTGCAAAAAATTGGTCGAACTCAGTCGTGCCTTGGAAGTGTCGCGCCATCGAGATGTACTGAATGAGTGAATCAGGCAGCGGTAATGAGTCTAGGTGGTGGTACAGTCTCTGCTCATGCGCCCTTGACAAGTGCACACGGATGGACTGTGCGGTCAGGCATTTCAGCGACATCGGCATGTTCATCTGCATCTTAAGCCACTCATAATACGTGGCGTCTCCTTCCAGTTGTGCAATCAGTCGAGCGGGCATCCGTGCCCAATCCTTGGTGCTGAGCCTTGCGCCGCACTCGATTAGCATGCTGGCAAAGTCCTTGTCGCCATTTTGAAAAGCCCAGTACAGAAGAGCAACCCTGTCCCTGATGCAGGATTTCACGGCGACACCTTCTGCCAGCAAAGTCTTGAAGATGTGCTTCACGCCTTCGCAATTCAGGTAGCGGGGTCTGATGACTGCCCCGTACATCAACAGCAATGTAATGCAGTTTGGATCGCATCGTTGGATGGCTATCATCAAAGGCGTTCGGCCTTTGGCGTTCCTTTTGTTGATGTCTGCTCCTGCATTGAGCAGATCTACGGCTGCATCCACCTTTCCTAACTTAACGGCATGGTGGAGAGGAAGCTCTGGGTTGGGGTGCCCGTGTCCGTCACACGTCCAATTAACACCAGCACAGTGGTCAATGAGACTTCCTGCATCATCTTCGTCGCCGAAGGATATGGCTTGCAGAAGTGGCGTGGAGTTGTTAATCATGACATTAAGGCTGTAAGGTTTTGGTCTGGCACTGTTGGTGTCCAAGAGATTGTTTAAGCTCTCCAGATCTTCCCTCGTTGACGTTAACAACAGCATGAGGTCGTTGTAGAAGCGTTTCCTACATGCGGCTTCCATATCCTCTTCTCGCTTTTTTTGTTCGACTCTGACCGGTGTTTCCAACAGTAATGGGGGTGTTAGCAATGAAGGAGTAAATTGCAACATGAAAGTGAAAAATTAATGTTATGGATATGTGGCAATCTATTGTGAACTATGGATTTTTCAAAGAGTCTGAAACCTGTTTGTACAGGGTTCAAACCATCAGGGAAATGAAATATTGTCAGGTAAAGTCAGTGAAATGTTGACATTTTCTCCATAAGTCAGGGAAAGTCAGGAAAACATTGCATGTAAACAAATTGTTGCATTTCAATTTTTTCACTTTATGGATCTAAAAAGAGGGTCCAAAATGTGGCTAACTTGTAAGAAGAGGCAATTAACCAAGAAGTGTTGCAGTTGCACTGAAAAATTCAAAAAATGTAGGTAATTGTAGTGTTGCAAATAAAGTTAATTTTACTTACACATGACATTTTTTATTTGATAAGTCCAGAAAATCAGATTTGGTCAGGGAAAGTCAGGGACACTCATAGGCCTACTCGTATCAAATGGAGAAATGGGCTGAAATTCAGTGCCACCCATACGAGGTGATTGATTTCAGCCTTACCATCTTACTATTGACTGTCCTATGCTAGATCACAAGTAGGCCTATTATGTCAACATCATGGGAGTAGATTATCGAAATGATTGCAATGTAATTAACATTTTCTTTTATCAAAAATTTCACTCAATTCGCCACCTACAAAAATGGTTTGGCATCATAAATATTGTGGGAATGGCAAGTGTGAACCTTTTTTGGTATAAACCAGATCCTCCACTGCCCACCCTTTTTAAATTTCAGCCAATTTCATGCAACTAAGCGTTGTTTGGTGTTTTTTGAGGGAGGGGAAGGGTTGGCATCAAAAACCTCACCCAGGGTTTCACTTTCTAGAAAGTTAGGGAAAATCAATTGACTGATGCAAACTATCTCAATTTCCCTAGCATTCACGAAAAGGGAATGTTAGGGAAATTGAAATAGTTTGCAGCTGTCAATTGATTAGTCATCATTATCTTTAATACAATTTTGGAATAAAATCCACCATTGTTCTTAGTTCTTTTTTAGAAAATCTCACGTAAAATGTAAGGGAAATCGACTAAAAATCCACCATTGTTCTTAGTTCTTTTTTAGAAAATCTCACGTAAAATGTAAGGGAAATCGACTAGAAATCGCTACCTCACATACGTCATTGAACGTCCTCTTTTGGTTTCTGGCTTCTCATTTTTTTTTTCGTCCTTGCGCATGGCCTTAGCTGCCAACCTGTAATAATGTGATTAGCCTACTGTAACTTATTCAAAGTTACCTCATAAGCAAAATGATGGGTCATAATTTCCTTTTATAGAAATTAGTGTATAAAACTAAACGTCAATAATATCATTTAGTTTTATAAAAAAAAATTGTTTTTCTGCCCATTTGTGTGACTAACATGCATCATTTCAGCAGAAATGCTTAATTGAGCGAACTTTTCATTAAAATGAGGTGAAAAATGACGATTTCATTCACAAAAAGCAAATAGGCTACAATTAAAAGCTTTTATCATTTCGTTTTGGGAAAATTTAGTTTACTGCCCATTTTTGCGACTATACCATAACATTATTTTGCTAGAATTTTGATGTAAATTTGAGCAGAAATACCTAATTGAGCCAACTTTTCATCAAAATCTGGTGAAAAATGACGTATTTCATTCACACACAAGTTTTTTTTAGCTCAATTTGTGTGACTAACACGAATTATTTTGATTGAATTTTTATCTAAATTCACACAAATTCCGAACTGGACGAACATTTCATCAAAATTAAGTGAAAAAAAATTATGGATTTCATTCACACAAAAGCATACACAGGTATACATGTAGGTCCATTTTATTGTTTACATGTAGTTTTGGGAAAACGTCAAAACGTCAGGGTTTTTCCCCAACTCAATTTGTGGAACTAACATGTATTATTTTGTTCGAATTTTGATACAAATTCACACAGAAATTCCGAATTGGACGAACTTTTCATCAAAATCAAGTGACAAATGATACATTTCATTCACACAAAAGCAAATTTTTTGACACATGTATAATGTACAGTACCTTGCTGAATGTCTTATTTTGGCTTCTGGCAGCTCCTTGTTCTTTACGTCCTGCATGTCAGTGTCTGTGATAACGCGGTTTAACCGTTAGCTAAAACTTATTTTCAACTCAAAATCTACGAAGTTTGGGGAAAAAAGGCAATATTTTTGGTTAGATTGTTGATAGACTGATGATTTTGCTTGGCGCGTAAACAGTGACGTCGTCTTCGCAGTTCGCACGTGATCGAAACTTTTTCCCAACAGTGCATTCTGGGAGTTCATTGACGTCACATGTTTATCCAGCATGCTTAGCAGTAGAAAAGCGTACATGTATTACACGTAAACAAAACAGCTGTGTGCACGGTATTGAAATTGATCACACTTGATGTTCTTCACAAATGTCTGCTTGTGAAAAAAAATTTAAATCTGAAAAAAATAACATCATTGTTCATGTTGTTTACTCAAGCACGCATTTTTCAACTTTATTAATGTTGCACAAAACATGCACAACCACTTGTTCATTATTTAATAATTTATTAACCCAGAATTACGATGCGGATACAGATTCGCAAATCCGACATTAATTAGTCGGAAAATAAACCCTGGAACACATGAAAATATACTCTGCATGTACAAAAACAGCAGTTTCAGGATAAATTAGCATAATCACTTTTATGCCGGCGCCGGTGGTCGAGTGGTAGCGCACTGGCTTCTCGACCCAAGTGTTGCGGGTTCGCAACCCGGCCGAGGT
>JAQGAF010003814.1:0-16195 GCA_034687865.1 Kryphioiulus occultus
CGTGTGGTAGGGGGTGTAATCCATCAACCCAATTTAATCGGCAATTACCGCCGCATTAGGGTGGATACAACCACCATAATCTCTACCATTTTATACAGGGTTTCCAAGAACTAATGGTGCAGTTTTGATCATTAATTACTTAAAAACTAGACTGCATTCAGTTTTAATTATTTTTGTGTCATAAACCCTACTTATGTAAATTTCATGTGCATAACATGAAACCTATCAAGGACACGTTTTATGAGCTGTAGTTATTGGAATTGCATTATGCCAATCCACTCCTGATGTGGTGTCACTGCAAAGCGTAATGCAGCGTTTTCACGGTTCAACATTTCTTGACCAGGTATTTGTTGAAAGCTAATTGAAGTGTCAAAACACATTTTCAACCGAACGAAGTTGACCACCTTTCAACTTTCAATTTGCTCGAATCGTTCAATTAAGCCACGCTCTCACGATTCAACATTTGTCTCTCAAATTTCTGTTGAAAACGAGTTGAAGCATGAGAACACGCTTTCAACGTGTTTTAACCGGAGTTGTTCAACCATTTACAAAAGCAAAACAAGTTGCCCACCCTTCAACTTTTGGATTTTCAACAGCTTTCAAGTCTCGAAATGTTCCAATTCGAGTTCGTGAACGTTAAAAGTGCTCTTTACATGTTTCATGTTGTGCGCATGAAATTTGCATAAGTAGGGTTTATAATACAAAAATAATTAAAACGAAATAGTTTAGTTTTTAAGTAATTTACGATCAAAACTGCACCATTATCTTTCGGAAACCCTGCATTTCAGATTTTAACTGTACATACGCAAAACACAGTAATTTCAAAGTCCCCACCATGTACGCTTTCAAAATGTATGGCTTCAATATTTCATGAGATTTTTTTTATTACGTTTTACGTATTTTACAGAATTTTGCTAATTTGGTGATGTTGAAATTTCAACTGGGTGCTAGGAGCCGAGTACTCCATAGCTGCTGTTCCAATTTTGTTCGGCTTAGAAAAATCCGCATTACACTTATCGTAATGATCACACTGAATTGTTAAACTTTCCATGCAGCAGTTTCGGGGTTGGCCTGTCCAACCAACCGCTCTCGGAGTATCAGTGGTAAGATGGTGAAGGGCGACGTAAAGTTTCGATCGAGGAGGGAAAAATGGTTGTAAAATTAGTTTATTACATTTTAGGTCTCGCCTTTCTCTTAATGCGCATTATCCCCTTTCGTAAAAAAAGCATATCAAAATTCTCAAAAGTGGGACTCGTTGCTTTTTACCGAACACTGGGACTAAGTTAGGTGGATTGCCGTTCAATCGATGTATTGGGCCAGCCATCGGAAACCCTCTCCGTAACCTTGACGTTTAAGGACGCTGCACATGAAGAGCTCCAGAGGACGTCCTGGTAATTCGGATCTTGCAATTTTTTCCTATGAGAATAAACAATCATTGTAGTCTGGTTTTATGAGAAACATTTCAATTTTGTCAATACTCTAGTTTTACGATGAATTTTAATTTCTAAGAAGTAGACTGTAAAGCAGTAAGAAGGTCGAATAAATAGGAAATATAGGAAAAATAAAATAAAATATAAGAAGAATATAGGCAAGATTAAAAAACTAGATAGGAAGAATATAGGAAAAAGGGAAAAAAAATATAGGGCTATATGAATTCTTTCTAGAAAATTAGTAAATTACTGCAGTTTAGAGGATTTCCTACTTTTTCATTACAATTGCTCAAAGGCACGTGGCCAGTTGGTATGTAATTTTTAACACTTTCACATGCAAATATCAGATTTTTGTTCACATTTCTTCATATGCAAATATCTGATTTTTTTTCTAAATTTTCACCAAATATTCCAGAAAAAAAATTTTCATGAGCTAAATAAACCACGGTTCTCAAGCTTTGGACCACAGCCAACTTAATTTTACAGACCTTTGCGGATCGTCTACAATAAGCCTATTGAGAACGACACAGGCAATTTTTTTTTAAAAAAACTAAAAAAATTAGTGTATATATAAATAATTAAGAGAACGCCGTTGTCGAAATTGAAAAAAAAAACATTTAGCCATAATGCATTTTAAAGACATTCTTAGTAATATTAATATTCAAGAGAATGAGGAATGGCAATTTTTTCTAAGTAGCACTTTTTACAAAAACTAGGCCACAAATGATGGCTTTCAGATTTTTGTTCTAAAAAGACTGTGTAAATACTAACATTAAGAATGCTGAAGCTATAATGCATTTTTAAGACATTTTTAGACCTATTAATAATCAACATAATGTCATAGGCAATTATTTTTAAAACAAAACCAGAAAGATATATTTAACATTTAGGCGAAGCTTTTAGAAAAACCAGATCTTAGATGCTGGATTTTAGCCAGTATCTGCAATATTTTTCTTTGCCACAACAGTTTGCAGTAAAATGTAGGAATTTATACGACTACCTCAAAAATCCAGGAAATATAGCCTTTACAGCTTACACTTTACAGCCTGAAGAAAATACAATTTGTCTATATCGAGAATAAACCACTTTAATTACCTTTCCTGTAGTTTGGCCATAGAGCCCAAAGACGTTCCTTAGCTCACTTTCGCCAGCTGCACCAGGCCGATCAATTTTATTACCCAAAATTAGTACGGGAGAATTGGCTAGTTGCTCGTCTGTCAATAAGCTCTGCAACGAACAAGTCGAATTAACTTATTGCAATGGAAAAAAATCGAGCATGGAAATCCGCATTGTCATATTTGCTGATGTCTGAGAACTTTGCAATCATCATACATGGTGACTACTAATTTTTAAAAATGAAATTACCAGAGATTTCCAAGTTTTTCAGTGTTCCCCCAGATCTGAAAAATCTGGAATTGTCAAGGAAATGGGAGAGGCCAGGAAATCTCTGGGAAATTCAACAAAATTCAACAGATACAACAACTTACATAGCTAGCTACATATTAACACAAAAATCCAGACATGACAAGTAGTTTGTGGAAGAAATAAACATTGGATATGCCATATTTTTTGCATTTTCATTGGTCAGGGAAATTTGTTTTAAAACATGAAAAAGTTAGGTCCAATTGATTTTCAAACTTTGTGGAGTACAGATTCAGTTTTTGTGAAACCTTATTACAACTTTCGAAAAATGTCAGCAATAAGAGGAATATCGTAGGCGAAAGTTTCATGACATCTTCACAGAATACCTATCCATATTAATAATTATACTAACGCCATATGCGAAATTTAAAAAACAAAACGTATAGTAATGAATTTTCAGCTGTTTCCATAGTTTATACTTAATAAATTGTGGATTTTAGCCCAAATTTCCATAAAAAATGTGCCTTGTATATTACTATTTAAGGAAATCCGGTAGGTGAAACTTGTTGAAGAACGTTGTCAGAATGGATTAATTTTGTTTTGAAAAAATGTTTTTGGAAATAATGAAGGAAAAACAACAGGCCTATCTAATAATGAACTGAACTTCAGAAGTGAATTTGTAAAAAAATTCCACAAAGATTAATGATGATCCAAAGATGGTGAATTTTAGCCCATATTTCCACCCAATGATGAGTTTGATAATATTATTATTATTCAGAGAATGCCATATGCAAAATCTCTTTCAGATTTCGATTCAAATTAATCGACATCAGTGACGGGTGGTGTAGAAATTATAATACTTTGGTTCACAGTCAAATACATACATTCCCTAAGTTTTTTGGGTGTTTCCAGATTGGTAGTCAACAATCATATCCATATAACTGAATGTCAAACATGTAACTGGAGAATTTATTTTTCATCACATCATTGACTCTTTAAGCAAAATCTGAAATTATCTCGCATGTATTGGTTTCTATTGGTTTATTTAGTAATTCATTAGCGCTGTATAATCATTTCTACAATCGAATTATCGCTTGCTAAACTATCACTTCAGATGTCAATGAAACGTTAACTAAGTGCAACGGGAACACTGCCAAGTCCTGATAATCACAGACTCGGCTGTGACTCCGTTACACAACATCGGCCACGATTCTAATGAAAATTAATATATGAAAATTAGTAGTGACTCACATCTAATTCAACTTTAGATTCGCCGAATCGGGCTCTATCGCATGCGTCAATGAGAAAAACAATGGCATCGACAGCGGGAAAGTAGTCTTTCCATACTCGTCGAGCTGAAATCGTGATTGCAAGGGGTTAGTTATGTGAAAATCGTATGGCAAAATAATTTTATGCGTGATCCTGGGTCACACTAACCTTGATGATGGCCTCCTAAATCAAAGGTCGTGAATCTCATGTTGCCAATTGAAAGTTCTTCTGAAGCTGCAAAGGAAAGTACATTTTTAGTTTTGCGACAAAAAATGCAAATGCATTTGAAGGGTGTCTACTGAACCATAATTTCATTTCATCCCTATATTTCCAGGATAAAAAATTACATTTTTGTGTTAAGGGTGGCCACTTGGTATACAATTGTTCACATGCAAATATCCCATTTGTAATTTCTTTAGATGCAAATATCTGATTTTTTTCCACAAATTTATCCAAATATTTCTGAAAAAAATTCGCATTTTCATGAATTAAACAGTGGTTCGCAAACTTCGGATTGCGACCCGTGTATATTTTCGAATTGAGAACGCCGTAGGCAATTTTTTTTTACAAAAAGAAAACTACACCACAAATGATGATTTCAGCTTGCTTTTCTACACAAATTTAATGGGTGTTAATAATAACATAAGAAAATGCCATAGGAGATTAGCTAAAATAATGATTTTTCACACATTCTTAGAAATGTTAATAGTCGAGAGAATACTGTATGCAACTTTTTGCTTTAAAAACTTGACCAGAAATGACAAATTTAATGTTAATATGTTGCCGCAGGCGAAATTTTCAGAAAAATCTGATCTCAAATGATGAATTTTAGCCAGTATTTGCCAGATTTTTCTTTGTCCCAGCAGATTGCAGTAAATTATAGGACTACCTCTCTCAAAGGAATCTAGCTGACATTTTACATGAAATAAAATATTTACAATAAAGGATTTCAAATATATTTCTACGATGGATTTTTCCCAATCTCTAAAAGGGAACGCCGTAGGCGAAATTTTTGAAAACTAATGAAATAACAGATTTTAGTAGTAATTTGTAGGGTGTTTTCCACAAAAATGAACTGAAAATTGAAAATCTCCAGCATCAAGAAAAATTTCCAATATATTTCCATTAGCAAAAAAAATTCCACTATATTTCCAGGATTTCCAGGTTTTCCAGCCCAGTAGACACTAATTTAATAACGAGGCTAAAGTTACTACAGCATCAATAAACAAAATCATACTTGGATGTAATGTAGGCACGTGTTGGGCAAGTCTATCATCTTTGAGCATATGCAGCAGTGTAGTTTTTCCAGCATTATCCAAGCCCAGAAATAGTAACTTGCCAGACTTTTTGTATAGACCTAAACAAAAATGCAATTCAGTTTAACTGTTAGGTGCAATTTCTCGCTTCCCATTACCACAGTTCGAAAACTTACCTAGGAATCCTAAAATCCCCGTAAACCAGTCCCATATAAACATTGTATTTCCTGAAACGAAAAGAGAAAAGATGAACAATTTTTTCAGCAAGGACTACGATCAGGAAAGAAGAACGTCTCGCAAATGTTTTTAGCATCAGGGCTGAATGCCAAAGAAGAAAAACAGCTGACTCATTAATGATAAAAGCAGATCCCAAATTAAATATTTTAGGGTTAGTCTTTCTTTTCAGCAAAAGCAGTTACCAAGGTTAGCAATTCCAAACACTAAAAGCCTACAAATGTTTCAAGTGATTCGCATGGAAACATAGCCCGTGATCCCGTGACCGATAGGCTGCATGAAGAATTCCTCGTGAAGCCTTTCATTGGTAAAACCAGTGTTATGATATATCAATAAATATACTTGGCCCGGGGTTTTGCAATTCTCATACTCTAAAGCAGTACAGAGGTCGAATTATATAGGAAATATAGGAAAAATGAAAAAAATATGTGACGAATATAAGAAAAAGGAAAAAATATAGGAATTACTTCGTACTTAATTGTAATTGCTCAAAGGCATGTGGCCAGTTGGTATGCAATTTAACACTTTCACCCGCAAATATCAGATTTTTGTTCACATTTCTTCATATGAAAATATCTGATTTTTTCCCAAATTTTCACCACAAATTTCAGACAAAAAATTAAATTTTCATCAACTAAATAAACAACTATTCTCAAAGTTTGAACCTCAAACTTGCAACCCATCTACGCCAAAAATAATTTTTTTACAAAAACTAGTGAATATATTACCATTTAAGAGAACGCCTTAGGTGAAATTTAAAAAAAAAAACCTTGGTCATAATGGTTTTTAAAGACAATCTTAAGAATATCAACATTCAAGAGAGTGTCGTAGGCTATTTTACAAAACCTAAGTCACACATGATGGATTTCAGATTTCTTTTGTGAAAGAATTGTACGGCATGTGTGTAAATACTAAATTTAAGAGAAAGTTTTATGCGAAGTTTTTTTTTAAACTAGCCGTAATCCATGTGTAAGACATTTTTAAAAATATTAATAATCAACAGAACGTTGTAGGCAATTTTTAGAAAAACGAAACCAGAAATGACAGATTTAACATTGCAGGCGACATACATGTATTTAGAAAAACCAGATCTCAGATGATGAATTTTAGCCAGTATCTGCTATATTTTTCTTTGCCACACCAGTTGGCCGTAAAATCCAGGACAACATGTATATAAGAATTTTCTAAAATATAGGACTACCTAAAAATATCTGAATCACTTTACAGCCTGAATTTTGTGTTTGCTGTTATTTTGAAAAATCCATACTTGACTAATGAAATCCCAAAAATGTTGATAAATTGCTTTCTGGCAAATCATGGCACTGCCCCCTTGTGGCGTCACCAACAATCCCACTTTGTAGATAAATGCTTCCATTCAATCATTTAATGTCTGTATATGGCATTGCTGTTTCATGGAGATCATGAACGATATGAACAGTGAAAAGCGGAAAGAAAGGTCACATGTACATAGAAATCAGAACAAGCAATGCCAAAAACTACTTCCTGCCATGGTTTTCCATTCACCATTTGATGGCATTTATTTTCGATTCATGAAAAACATTGTGAACCGATTTTACTGATTTCAGTAGCTTAAGAGATATTTCAGAAAAAAAGTTGCAATTCAAACTCAAGTGTACCAAAAGCAGAAAGGACCATTGATTGGAGAAAGTCAGCAAGCATAATGCTAGCCTTCTGCAAATTGCAAAAAAATCAATTTAAAAAATGTCATATGCAGTAAAGGACCATTCAAATAACTGACAACTTGACATGGCTTGCTATCATTACAAAGGAAAATTGGACTAGTATTTAAAACTAGTATTTTGGGGGTAAAGTAAACCAATTCTTTTTTATCTGTCGAACCTCTGACTTTAAAATTGTGTGGACTTACACCTGACTGCGGACTTCAGACATTTTGCCAGACTTCAAGATCGTCCTGACTTTACAGAAGTCAGGAATTAATATAATAAGATTTCAAGAACATCAATGGGATTTCTTGACTTATGTGAAATCAGGCAGTCCTTGAAGTTTTGAAGCGCTATGAAGTCCCATGGAATCCCACTGAAGTTCTCTAAGTCTGGAAAAATCCCTGAAGTCTGCAGTCTGTGACTGAGGTTTGACTCGTTTGGCAGTTACTTCACTGACTTCGGTGGGACTTTAGCAGGGTATCTATTGTGTTTGCTATTGCAAATTCCATGACTTTTCCGTGATTTCATCAAATTTTCCATGGCTATTAGAACATGGGGCCATTAAAGTTTTATGTCATCAATAATTAGCGATTTTAAGAAACATTCTCTACCACAGTAATGACATGAGCAACATTTTGTTTGCGAAACTGGATGACAAATGAAGAATTTTAGCCCATATTTTTATTGTAGGAATCAATAAAAGGCAAACATTTCCTTGACATTGATGCAAATTTCATTACTTTTCCATGACTTCGATGATTTCAATTTCATTTCATGACTTCAACCAGCATGTCCCTTGCAATGTGGGATTGGTCATGACATGACCTGCCCTAATTTTAAAGGTATAATGCACTTGCAGTATTTTGATGACTCGTGCATCAGTTTACCGAATTCGCCATTTTACAAACTCAACACAAATAGTCACCCATGTGCTGTTTTCTTTAAAGCGATGATATTTAAAAGACTGAACACACCCGTTATGCATAATCAGGGTGTCTTCCGTGTTAGATATTGCAAATTCCATGACTTTTCCATGCCTATTAGTATACGGGGCCATTTAAGTTTTATGTCATCAACAAATAGCGATTTTCAGAAATATTATCACAGTGATGGCATGATTATTGCCCAAAAAACGCCATAGGCAAAATTTGTGCGAAACTGGATGACAATTGATGAATTTTAACCCATTTTTTATTTTATGAATCAATCAAAGGCAAAACTCCATGACCCTGATGCAAATTTAATTACTTTTCCATGACCTGAATTTCATTTCATGACTTTTACATGACCTAAATTTCATTTCATGACTTTTCCATGACCTAAATTTCATTTCATGACTTTTCCATGACCGGCAGACACCCTGATAATTCAACAAAACCCAGAAAAATCAACAAAACCCACATCTTCCAAAAAAGCAGTCTTACCACCATCGTCTAGCTCTCCATTATTGGAACCCATTTTCGCAATAAATTCACATGAAGCGGTGATCACGAAGTATTTCAGAATGGTAATTAGCTTACTAGTCAAGCACAAAAATACCAACTAATGTACGTTTGCTTGTTGGGTCCGAACACACAGACACTATCCAGCTGAGGAATTATCCTAAGGATTCCGCAAGACGTTGTGAAGGTGAGAGCTTCTCAGAGAAAGCTTTTATAGAAACACGACTGTTTGGTCATGTGGGCGAAGGAAGTTCCTTAATCTATAAATTTGACCAGGTAAACTCTGTAACTAGGTTGTCTTCCACGTTGGACATGTGTACGAAGCAATGATGACGTACCTGCAACTATGCAACGCTTCAAGTTCCACGTGTACTTTCCGCATACAACTAATGGATTTGGTATTGCAAATTCCATGACTTAATTTTTTTCATGCCTGTTAGAATATGGGGCCGTTCAAGTTTTATGTCATGATTAAATAGCGATTTTCAGGAACATTATCTATCACTGTGGCGACATGATTATTGGCCAACAACAATTTTTTGCAGCAATCGGTGACAAATGAAGAAATAAAAATTTGGGTTTTATTTTTGGGGAATGTTTTGTGAATTTTGTCCATGACCCAGTTGTGAATTTCATGACTTTTTCATGACCCTGGTGTAAATTTCACAACTTTTCCATGACCCTGATTGTAAATTTCATGACTTCTTCCATGACCCTGATGTCAAAATCATGGCTTCTCAATGACTACAATGACCTGAATCACAATTTTTTCCCGTGCCTGTTAGAAAATGGGACCGTTCATGTTTTATGTCATGATTAAATAGCGATTTTCAGGAATATTATCTATCACTGTGGCGACATGATTATTGGCCAACAACAATTTTTTGCAGAAATAGGTGACAAATGAAGATATTAAACCCAATTTTTTATTTTGTGAATGTTTTGTGAATTTTGTCCATGACCCACTTGTGAATTTCATGACTTTTTCATGACCCTGATGTAAATTTCACAACTTTTCCATGATCCCGATTGTAAATTTCATGACTTTTTCCACACCCTGATGTCAAAATCATGCCTTCTCAATGACTACAATGACCCGAATCTCATTTCATGACTTTTCCATGATCGGTAGACATCCTGATATACTTGTAACCTGCACCGGTGAACCACCTGCACCATGCATATTTTTTTTACATGTAATGTTTATCCTTTGAAATGAATGTCTCGAACACACTGATGGAATGCCAGGAATGTGTTTTGGAAGAGAATTCCAACGTCTGATGGCATGCAAAAAAATACGACCAATGGTATGCATCCGAAGGGGCATGCAATTCCATTAGTGGATTTGAGTGACAGAGTCTACCACATCGGTAGTTTAAAACTAAACGTAATAATTGGAAATTTCAGGCATGTGGTCAGTTGGTAACTTGGTATACAATTTTTCACATTTTGATATTGTTAAATCTGATAAAATGTGCTATTTTTCACATGCAATTATCTGTTTTTTTTTACAAAAACATTTTTCACCCATCATTTCTGCTATTTCAAGAGTTGTAACATTAGTTCTCAAACTACGGATTGCGATCCACCTACACTATGGAGAACGTAGTAGAATTTTTTTTACAAAACTTGACAATAAATAGTGCAGGATTCCCACTCAAATCTAGTCGATTTCCCCGACAACTTTTCAGTCATTTCCCTGACATTTTACATGCTATTTGTTAAAAAAATCGAGAGAAATAATGGATTTTATCTAAAATGTATATACTGTACATATTATACATATAAAAAGATGCCAACTAATCAATTGGCTGATGCAAACTATTTCAATTTTCCTGACTTTCCCGAAAGCGAGAACCCTGTAGTTGATTTCAGCTTGCTCTTCTAAAAAAAATTGTATGGGTGTAAATATCGTAAATATCACCGTTTAAGAGAACGCCACAGGCGAAATTTTTTTTAAAAAAATTCGACCAAAAATGGATTTCAAGTGTATTTTCACGAAAATGATTTTTAGACATAACGTATGCCCCTATTCTTTTTAAGTCATATAACTATTAGTTTTCAAAAAAATGCCGCTGGAAATTTTAAAAAAAATGATCAAAATAATCAAATTTGAGTACTGTACATTTTTTATGACATTAAGAAATTGAATGGAAGGGAACTCCTCAGTTTTATGCTGGATTTCTTGTGAAATTCATTTCCAATGAATTTTTCACATAAATCGTCATTTTCCAAAATTTTTCACACAAGGGAACACATTTCCATAATTTTCACACTGTCACATCCCTGAAATTTATAAAGCAGTTTTGCTAAGCACAAGCCATGTGGTCAATTTCATTGATTTCTGATGTCAACTGACTATAACTACCAAAATAGCATGGCACGTAACATTTCACATTTCAACCCTACCCCATACCATTTGATATTTGAAAAATACAAAAAGTGGTTACGTTATATCTAAATTAAGTAAATGTTTCAAGCCGACAGTAAACCAGTCAATAAATTGATCTTTCAATGGAACAGACCAGGCACGCTAGAGGCCAATCATTGGTTTTTCATGAAAACATCCATTTGAAAGGAGTTTTCAAAAGTCAACGAATGATGGATGGTTCATCTAACGATAGAATATCGCAGCTGTTAATTCCAAATGACCTACCCAAGTCATCAAAAATATATATGAAATAAATCAATTCAGATGCATAGGATCGATATCCTAAAACTTTCCTTGGTGAACTAGGAGGGTATACCAGAAGCAAAAGAATTCAGGCCAATCCTGGTGACTATTAATTTCCGAGGCGAATTTTTTGAAAAGCTAGATCTCAAATGATAGGTTTTAGTCAACATTACCATCCAAACAAATCCCAAAGATGGATTTAACTAACATTTCTTTGAAAAACTGCCACGAATTCATGTAATGGATGTTGGGCATATTTTCCCTGAAATGTATTTTTTTTGGAAATAATAATGAATGAAATTTGTCAGGGATTTTTGTAAATAAAATACATCAAAAATGTAGTTTTTGCCAGTTTTGACAATTTCAGAAATACAAGTAGGCTATTAACATTGACAGACAGAAATAAATTTCAGTGAGGAAATTGAAAAAAAAAATACCAGAAATAACGGAGTTTGGATGTAATCTTTAGAAACAAATTTCAGAAATATTAATAACAAAGGCATGCTTATGGCAATTTAATTTTTTATACAAAATCACCAATAATGCATACAAGTAAGGCATTAAGATATAAAGTAAGATTAACTCAGGAGTGCAGCAGGCAAAATTTTCAGAAAAACTTTCAAATACCGAATATTAGGAAAATGGTACAATCGATTATCAGGCCATTTTATTTTTGTGCTGATTTCTCAGAATTATAACGAACAAACACAAAATTCAATTGTGACAGCCATACTAAAAATTTAAGTTAATTCAGAATTCCCTGCGTTTTCCAGGTTGTAATGAAATTCCCTGAAGTTTCCAGGTTGGTAGTCACCATGGTTGAGAACCTACACCATCAATGGCTGTGTAGTAACATGACAACCTTGTGAGGATTTCCAGATTCTAATCAAATTGCGTCACCTCATTAGTCTTGTAAGTTAGGAAACCAGAATTTTTTTCTCATCAACTTGTGACAAAAGCAAATCTGGATGAAAACTGACATAAGCCACCTGTTCAAGAGTTACATGTACATGCAGAGCCTACAGTAAATCGCTTGTTGATGGCAGTCAACACAATGTGCATAAGAAAATGAGAGGTCATACATGTCACTCACAAGACAGACCAATAGAGTTTGTCTCAGTAGCTGTGTGCATGTTCACGATTGCAGTCACAATCAATCATTGATGATTTACGAAAGCTCTTGAACATGTCCATCCAACACCTGCTTGGAGGCCATGCACTACATACAATTACTACATGTATGGCACCTTGATCCATAATTTTACCAGTTAGCCTTCCAATGTTAATTTATGTTGACTGTCTTAATGGTAGCCTACTATAAACGCACTATTTCCAATAAAATTGTCAATATCGGTGTAGTATTTGACCTCCATTGATAAATCAATGCCAAATATGATAAGTGCCAATCACAATAGGTGCTCGTGCCCTGGAATTTTTCACTTTGGTCAAACACTAGGATATTAATCCTATATGAAAGTAAGCCAGAGAAAAAACATTTCTGCATTAAATCGATCAAGGTTAAAGAAGTTGACATTGCATTAATACATGTAAGCTGTACGGCAGCAATGTCCCAGGAGTTTTACTGCTTTTTACAGAACCCAGAAGGGACTTCCAAAGCACTCTTTCTGCACTTTCAAGGTAATGTCATGGTTGCTAAGCTGAATAAGCAATGATTGACATATACACATTTTAACAACTAACTTCAGCTTACCAGCCACGAAATTGACGTAGCCTACATCGTAAACAAAGACGATTAAAGCAGCCTTTAATTGCAAGAATAAGATGCACAGCCCAAAATGCATATTTTCAGTAATAAAACCAGTAAAATGGTCTCGAAAAAAGTGTTTCATGACATTTATAGTCAATACCGCCTTCACTAAAGCAGCTTGACAGTTAAAGGTCCAGTGGTGGAACATTCAATTGAATTCAACTTAGTATTCCACATTCAGTAAGTGATTTCGCACCTAAATTCTCAATCTCTAATCAGCGACACTCAGCATGGTTTTAAATGAGGGCGATCATGTGAAACCCAGCTGACCCTTTCATTCATGACATTTCAAGCTGCTTTGGACAAGGGACAAGAAGTCCGTGCTATATTCATCAACTTTGCCAAAGCATTCGATACAGGACCCCATCAAAGATTGATGAAGTAACTTCGGCCTTTTGGAATTAATGAAGAAATATTATTGTGGGTTAAGTCATTTTTATCAGATCGCAGACAAAAAGTAGTGGTGGACGGAAACGAATCTGACTGGGTTCACGTGCAATCGGGAGTGCCACAAGGAAGTGTCTTGGGGCCATTCTTATTATTCATTAACGACCTGCCTAAATTACTTTCTAGTAGATCAAAATTATTTGCAGGTGATTCTGCTCTCTATGATGAGGTCAGTGAAGTGGAGCCACTGCAACTACAAAGGGATCTTGATGTTCCTGGTGTAGAGCCTGGCAGCTCAAACTTAATAAGAAACAGTGCCTGGTTATGAGGTTCTCACTTAAGAGGGAGAGAGCAGTTCCAGAACCTAATCTGGAAGGTGTTCCTCTAAATTTGGTTTCATCTGTTAAATATTTAGGTATAACACTCACAGACAATATGCAATGGAATACCCATGTCAAAAATACTACTAGCATTGCTACTGGGAGAAATTTCGTCTGGACCTGGTGATTTGTTAGGCTCGAGTGACGAAAGCAGACTTTTCACCCAATCTTGGCTAACAATAATTTTCGGTAAAATTTTTTTGGTGAGCATAGGAATGTCTGGCAAGTAACTGGTAGCTTCAATTGTAAAAATGGTTTGAAATTATTGATTAGGAATATTCATTGACCATATCTGCAGCTACTAATCCTGCTTGGGTAGTAGGATCCTTCAGGGCATTTGTTGGGGGATTTATTTTTACGAAGCACTTTGACATTTGTCCAGAAAATTTTGCATTGCATTTCAGTGATGCTCCTATGGTCACTGTTTTGAACTGCAACATTGATTTTGAGAGTAATTTCTTTAATTTTGATCGTAACATAGTAAATTTCTGTATTATAGAATGGCTTGAAGAATGTCGTAATTTGTTTGACAGAATTCGTTGCTGCATAAAAATGCGACAGATCTCTGTGGTGTACCACACTGGTTCATTATTCTGGTGTAGTATCTTTCTGGAATGAAAGTTTTTATTCCACTCTTTATAGTGCTCCTATTTTCCCTCTACTAGATAATGTTACCAAAGCTGCATTCTGAATCAGTTTTTAGGTTTACGGAAGTTTCTCCCCACACATCTCGCCCCCACTTTTTGCTCCCCTCAATTCGTCCCCAGCTACATTTCGCCAGGGAATATTTCGCCCCAGATATTGATCTGCAGAATTATGCAGAACCTCAACATATTTACTCTGAATGATTATTCCTGTAGTAACTGCACTACAAGAATTCTTTTCAAGAAATAAGGCAAGAGAAATGACGCAGAAAACCCACAAATACATATCTTTGCAGAGAAATTGTTCTATATAAATTAGTTTGAAAAACATCATACAGAATTAGAAGCAAAGAAATGGATGAAACTGCAGAAATTTTCATTTCACCGTGAACATAGATGTCTCTGTATGTATGCCTAACTTGACATTAGATGGACCATTACATGTCTCAGTGACATTGATAAGAACATTGCTAGGGGGTGGCAACTTTTGAAGCAGTGTACAACTTAGTTGATCGAGCTCCAATGAAGTCATTGAAGCCCTGCCAAAGTCGTTTAAGTCCTGCAAGTCCCGCCGATGTCGTTTAAGTCCTGCAAGTCCCGTAAAAGACATTCAAGTCTCGCCAAAGTCGCTTAAGTCCTACAAGTTCCCCCGAAGTTGTTTAAGTCCTGCAAGTTCGCCAAACTCGTTTAAGTCCCGACAAAGCATTTGGAAGCTGGCTGACGCTGGATTAGTGTCCTTTGGAAGTAACAGTTGCCAGATTGTCAAGGGACGTTGCAAACTTATAGCCGAAGGCCAGAGGTTTGGTTACCTTTACAAGCTGAACATTATATCACCATTCAATCCTGGGAAAGGCCAAGAGCCTGCTGATGCTGCCACTGCCTGCACTCATCAGTGGCATCACCGTTTCGCCCATCGGGACACCGCAGTCATCCGGGAGCTACTGACGAAGGGAATGATCCCCAGTGCCACAGTCCTTGATTGCGACTGCTCTCCGGATTTCACCACCTGCTCTCTATCTAAGCTTCGCAGCTTCCGTTTCCCACAAGCACATCAAGTGCAAAACAACCTTTCGACCTCCTGCATTCAGACGTGGCGGGCCCAATGGGTACGCCATCGGTATATGGAAACCGGTACTTCTTAACAGTTATCAACGACTTCTCCAGATTCGTGGCAGTTATCGTCATTTAGAGTGATATCATCCCTCTCTTCCAGGCATATTAGGTCCCAATCACTCTGGTGAAATCCGGGTCAGATAATGGATGAATCCAGTCCAATCCTTCCAATATCAACCTAACTAAGAATGGACTGCAGAGCAAGCTTTCTTTCAGTGCAATAATTCGTTTATTCAAGAGTTCAGTTTAATTACACAATACCATACACTTTTACATATTTTCTAGGGCTTCTAGTTCATACCTAATTGGCTCATCCCCCTCCCTGACTACTCTAAAACCTGATCAAAATTGGTCTTACCATATTTGCTGGTTGAGCTCCCATGGTGTTTCCACCTGGTTTCTTCTCGGGCCAGTCCAGGCTTGTCCCAGATACCTCCCTGTTTTCTCACTGTAGATTGATCTCCAACGTGTTGTTCGTCGAATGTCTCGTTCCCACAGACTCACTGACTGCTCTCTTTCGACTCTCTGTATTCTGACCTCTGTTCTGACTG
>JAQGAF010003815.1:0-16185 GCA_034687865.1 Kryphioiulus occultus
TACAGTCCAATAATGGTAATGACACACCTAATACATTGGAAATTCAATTGAAAAGCCACCCAAATGAAACGAAGAAATACCATACAAGACATACTCTATACGTGTTTTGTGTACCAGCTGTATCTTCTGTGCAACTCAGTTCAAAAAGTTACAGATCCAAAAAATCGAGGTGATAAGCTTGAAATTTGTACTAGCAAAACGAATTAATATTTACCAGTTTTTTTCCTCTCGTCTTTCATGTCCTATATGTTCATACTCATAAGCATTACTAATATCCAACAAATTCTCTACAGCCATGCATCAAACTGAAAGTTGTGCCAATTATACATGTACATAGGGTTCACCCAGAGGCGAAATTTTCAATATCCATTTTTCTATATTTTAAAACATTTTCCTGACCTTCTTGTCGTATCTTGATTTTTGTGTTAGCTAGAGAAAATAATTTGCAGAATTTGCCTGACTTTTTCAAGCCAAATCAATTTTCCCTGAATTTTCCATGCAGACTTTTCTAATTTCCCTGACATTTCCAGGTCTGGGGAACCCTGTTAAAGCTATAACAAATGTATTGTAGGAAGATTATTTCGAGATCACTGTAAAAAGTATTGCCAAAACCAAACATTTTTCCAAAACAGCAATATAAATCCGAAACTGCATTTTTTAAAGGTCATGATTGAATGTTCTGTCAATTTTATTTTTCTTTAGTTTTGGATGACCACATACCAAATCCTTGTTGCTCATTTATTGTTCCTAATTCTACATTCCGGTAGTGCCCTCTTCCACTAACAACGCTACACTTTTATAAAATGCCTTTGTGATCGCCTGCAAGTAGTATTTTAGAATTTCCAGGCCAGACCATTTGATATGGCCTGTCAAAAGACTTGTCCTGAAGTTTAGGGTACACATAATGAAAAATAAACGGTTGTTGAACTGTGGAATCTGATGTTTAAATTTTTTCTTGAATATATGATTGTCCATTTAACCCAACTAAAATAAAATTCAGTAAACAGCAAACCAAAATTCAATTAAATGACTGTTATATTTATTCAATCATGTAATCTGCAGATATATGTATTATGCCAATAAGCAAATTGGTAGTCAAGTGTGTTAGTGGGGATTATGTTTGGGGGTTGGTTAGTAAATAGGTGACTCTGGAGGGTTAGTGTTAACCAGCTACGAACTAAAATGAAGCCAACAGGGTGCCACGAAGAGAAGCACCACCCACTTCTAGTCGCTAAGCAGTGCCACATATTATAAGGGCACATTGTATTGTTGGGCAAACAGGCTGTTAAAGAAAAATGCGAATTTATCCAATTTCTGAAAAATATTCAATAAATAATAATTACATGAACTATTTTAGTCACACTCACTTAGCTGTGCTGGTTCCAACACCACCCTCCAAGAGTCACCGCTCTAAAAAATAAATTGAACACCAACATTATAGCTTTTGAAAGACTTAAAAACACAAGTACTGGGTTCACCCACCATGCACAAGGTTTAAACCCATCTACTTGAAAAATAAGCCATGTACAACTTTTAAGCAGACCTACTAAAGCAGAAATAGTATCCAAAACGGAATAAATTTAAAAAAAAACTTACTTGTTGGCACTTACTTCACCTTCAGAATTTTTCTGAAAGCTTGGTGGTGCATACCGGTTGTACAAACCCCAAATACTATTCATTAATTTGTCATTGTATTTAGCAGGTGGATTTTCAAGAACTGTAAAGAAATAAAGTGGTAGAAAGTGAATAGCTGGATACAGAAAAACCAATCAGGCATCAGAAAGTTGATCAAAAAGTTTCACAAATAAAACCATTTTGGAAGATATCAAAATATACATTTCCATTTCTTTATAATAAAATTGACTTGCTCAATGCATTTCACACTATATAGGTTGATAGTCACACTATATAGGTTGTGACATCATTAATTATATCATCCAATAATTTGGTCCAATTTATTCAATTACCACTAATTAGCAGAGAACTCAAATAATTTTTAGAAAGTAATTAAAAGCACAATAGTTAGCCACTTGCTTTAATAATAAAGTATTCTATAAATGGTGTCACCTTCAACACTTTTTGTATGCTTGCCAGCAAACCTGTGGAAATTTGCACAGTTATGCTAAGAGGTGGCATAGGAATGAACTTTTACCCAGTTCATTTATTATATCTTCATGCTCGCATAAACAATTTCATTAACTACCCTGCCGATTTTATATAAGGTGACATTGGGATGTTTGACTTGGCACTAGAAAACAACCTGAATGCTAGTTTAGAGCAGTTAGATGAGTGTCTGCGCACGTAGCCAGATTTCTTTTAAGTTGTGTGGAGAGAAACGTTGGCGAGCGTACATTGCATTAAATTGATGACATGTTTGCTATTAAAATCTGACCCCAGTGTTAATCAATTTAACGAAAACTGCACTCCGAGCAAGCTAAAACGATAACATTCTGACATTCGCTGGGGAAAGTCCGCCAAGGTCAATTTTTACAAGCTACTCAGCCAGCTTAAGCACTACAGCCTGCCCCATTTGCAAATGAACCAGTCTATCATGATTTAAAACATCCAAATACAAAATATATAAGATTACCATTGTAAGAACTCTGCTGGGCCTTCGCATTGCTCGAATCCTTGTCCTTGTAGAAAGTAGCATCCCACTGATGGCGGACTTTGGTCACAGTGCCCAACGTGATTGGGATAGAGGACATATTTTCTAAGAATTAAAAAAAACGTTAATAGGCAGTTGAACGAATGCATCCTTCCGAACTGTAATAGAATAACTACAAGTCAAAGAGGCACCATATTTGCCTTATTCATAATATGACTGCCAATTAAAACCTGCCATTCCAATCCTCTTATGGAACTCCGAGCCCACTCGGATCCATACTATTGGTCTTACATGTATTTCTTGCATGCTATCAGACGTTGGAATTCTCTTCCAAAAGACAGACTTAAGCTTCAAGAAATTCAATTTTACAATGATGGTGGTTGTATCCACCCTAATGTGGCGGTAATTGCCGATTAAATTGGGTTGATGGATTACACCCTCCTACCACACGGTATTCAGTTACTAATAGTAGGGTACTGAGTTGAATTGAATTGAATAAAATTTCAAACGTCCCAAATTTCCCTGACCACTGAATAAGCAAAAATATGACATATGTCAATGGAAATTATGCTTTATAGCTTATTTTACATTAAGAGTCAAAAAGATGCTACCATTGGTAAATTTTATTCCTGTTTCAGAGTTCAGATTAAACATGGTGACACGACATATGGCTGAAAGAAGGTAGGTTGCAGCTTCTGCATGGATGGAAGTCTGCCAGTCAAAATCAGTAGTGAGGAATACATTTCAAGAATGGTATAACAAGGATCCTTGAATGAGTGCATTAGTTTTATTTCCAAGTAGTGCAGCTATTGCTATAATAATAACATTTATAGAATAAGTAATAAAAACCACCAAACTCAGTAATGTGGAAATATCTGTTGGATTCACCCTGTATGAAATTAGGAGATTTGTGTAGATCAGAGCGTTTCATTTAGAAACAGCAAATTTAGATTTGTTAGCTATACATGTATTTCGGTATTTACCCCGCTTCTGCCTCACTCCGCAAAAGACAATGAAAAAGTGGGCTTCTCCTAACGGCTCGTAAGCTGACAGTGATTGCCTGCAGTTAGGGTACGCAAACTAAAGAAATAACATTTTTAGGTTTGTTAAGGCTAGGTTACCAAGGTTAGGATAGAATATATCAAGTTAGGCAAGGATAAATACAAAACAGAAAAAAGGGGAAAACACAAAATAACAAGGATTAATCCCGATAGCTACGGCAGATACTATTCTTGTCCACTAGGCAAGAAGGGTTGGACATCATGTATTTAGCGCAATTTTTTTTTGTTATCCACTTTAAAATAATACTTTCGTTACTGATATGTTCCACAGATGTGGTTGCTTCTATAGCAACCCCGACACATACATGGTATTTTCATAGAATTTTTTCCATACCTAGGAAACGTTTCTGGAAACAGGTTTCCTCAAAATGTTTCCACATTAGAGCAAGGAAACATGTTTGAGGAACCATTTCATGCCTTTTTCATCCTATATGTTTCCTTGCTAGAAAAGTGGAAACATTGTTTCTAGGAAACGTTACTAAGGGGTGGACAAGACTAGCTGCTAAAGGGTTGATCAGCTAGTCTTCGTTTCTGGTCATCAGTCTTTTTTATGAACAGCTGCTGGGCTGACTATCATAAGTGTGCCATCTCAGAACTTTTGGGTTAACTAACAACTGCCATATGAAAGCAATTTGATATTGGTAGGCCTATGTTGAATTTCCCTGACTGATGCCAAGAATAGTTCATACTGACAATTCCAGGTTTTACGGGTCTGGAAGAACCCTTTTCCAATTGTATAAATACGCACTGGCAACTGGGCGAACAAAGTTAATAAACTGCCAAAACAGCTAGCCCAACAGTGGTGGTCATATGTACATGTATTTGTATACTAAAATTTCAAATTTTGCATACAAATAAATGTCAGGCTGTTATCTCAGAGAGGATCAAATGATGAACATAGGATAGTTTAGCTTGGGGTCTATTGGCAGAAACGATTAACATATACATGTACTTGAGAATGTGCTTTGGCTGCAATCTGGTTTTTAAACATTTTTCAGTCAGTGGACAAGCTACAGACAGGGTGTCTACTAGATTTGGTATTGCAAATTCCATGAATTTTTCATGACTTCAAAAATTTTTCCATGCCTATTAGAATATGGGGCCGTTCAAGTTTTATGTCATGACTAAATAGCTGTTTTCATAACATCAAAATAATAACATCAAGTAGGCGACATTTTTTTGCAGAAATGGGTGACAAATGAAGAATTTAAACTTTAAATTTTTTATCTTGTGAATCAATGAAAAGACAAAATTTTCATGACTCAGTTGTAAATTGCATGACTTTTCCATGAATTTTCAGTTAATAAATTTAGCGTTAATTATAATTTCTTAAAGCCAACGTAGCTAAATAAATTCAGGTTAATTCGAAGGCATGGTGGGAATAGGCGATTAATCGTTTTCGCCAATAGACCGCAATAAAAATCACCCAATATTGTTGATCAGCCTTTATACCAGTATAATAATAATAATAGTAATAATAAAAATTATTCCTGAGTAGGGAAAGGTATAGAAGGTACATTTATGTGGTCTCTTACATCTGGGTGAGTATCAATGTAACTAACACAGAGTTCTCACATTTTTTTGAGAACGAAATTCCCTGACTTTCCAGGTCATTTTTGAATTTTTCCATGACCATGAAAAATCAATATTTCATTACTATTCTTTATTTTTACTTTGCAAAGATATTTATTTCTAGGAAAATGGTAAAAAAATTGAAACATGACCATTTTAAAACAGTTGTTTTTCAGTTAAATATTTTAAACTAATTTGTTTTAAATCTTTTCAAATCATGATTTAACCAGTTTATGGGCAAATTTTTGTCAGTATAATTTTGATCATAAAAATTCCAGGTCAAATTTTACATCTTCCACGACTTTCCATGTTTTTCCAGGTTGTGGGAACCCTGTAATAGAAAGTCCGCTAGGTTCAGGGTGTTCAGATGAGTGTTGAACGCAGATAGTGAGGAGGCTGGTTGGTAACAGCCTGATAAAAATGGGTAAAGCTTCCATACAACAAGATGGCGCCCATGCAGGGAGCACTAAGCACGCATTATTGTCCATTTCCTCAAATCAAAATGATGTTCTGCACGAACTTGGCAAGGTTGCATCGTGGCTGTTACCTCACATTTATTGCCCGCATTCCAGTCATGTGATTCAAGCTGCCAATATGAATTCCTGTAACAACCTGGCCACGGTTGAAGCGACCGCCTAATTGGCTGTACCATGTGACCCTGGGACAAGTGAACGGTGTAAATCCCACCGTGCACAATGGCTTCCCGTGGCCACCATTATATGCAGCACAGAACAAGCAGTGAGCACAATGGGCTCGAGTGTCACGCTGCTCTCAGCAGTCAGCTGTAGCCTCTGGCATGCTACGCATATGATTTCCATTAAAATCATCCCACTCTGCTCAAATTAGCTTTTGGAAAATGCTCGCTGCCATTCAATTATTACAATTTTTATTTGTTGGGAACACGACACGGTGGTCACTTTCACTTCTAATATTCCATCGAATTCCTTGGCCATGGGAACGCTGTGATTATCCGGCTCACGAACCAGAAGTTTCGTGGCATTTGCAGTTTCGCACATGTAGTTGTGACCCTCAACTTCAAATACATTGTTGCCAGTCAGAATCAACAAACAAAACAGCGATTTTTGCTTCCTGTCCCAAGCAGATGAGCACTTGCGTCTGTCTGGTCGTCATTTTCAAACCAGCTGTTTAATGAACTTCTTAAGACCCCAACATCATCTGCACTGTATGCCGATATATGGTATTTGGAACATACCTGTACATGTAAAATCTGCATCCCCAACTTCAACTACAATGTATGCTGAGAGGGTAGTTGGTACATACATGTAAAATTTGGATCCCCAACATCATCTTCACTGTATGCTGATATGGTATTTGGAACATACATGTAAAATTTGGATCCCCAACGTCATCTATAATGTATGCTGATATGGTATATGGAACGTATACATGTAAAATGTGAACCCCCAACATCATCTACAATGTATGCTGATATGGTATTGGGAACGTATACTGTATACATGTCAAATGTGGATCCCCAAAATCATCTACACTGTATATATACTGGTTTGGTAATTGGAACATACATGTAAAATTTGGATCCCCAACATCATTTTCACTGCATGCTGATATGGTATTTGGAACATACATGTCAAATTTGGATCCCCAACATCATTTTCACTGTATGCTGATATGGTATTTGGAACATAAATGTAAAATGGGTGTAGCCAAAATGTTCAATTCTGATTTTATATCATGTTAAACTGGAGGAAGAAACACAATGAGCTTTTGCCTGCATTTTTAGACGCCATTTTCGATTTCAGCTGGCTCGCCCTGTACAAATACATCATACATGAAATAAAAAACTTTAAGAGTTCTAAGCATTTTTCCAAAATTTGGTCATTGTAATTTAGAAGCTTTAAAAAATTAATTTTGGTATGATCACCCTGTACTTTTCTATAGACAATGTGCTTTCAATATATTTTGGAAACAGTTCTTTAAGACTTTGTTGTACCCCTTTCAATTCTTCCTTAAACTGTACTAATATAAAGCAACAATAAATAAAATTATGACGCTGAATTATCATTTCATTATAACTTATTGCATTCTGGCAGGCACAGAGGTATGCAACATAGCATAGAAGGTGTCAAATAAGTCTTGATCACAATGAAACTGATAGCAGAACCCCTAAAATCAATAAAAAACGTCCCTAACAACGTAGGACAGGAATTTATGCTAAAACCACGTTTATTTTCACTTCCATGGTTCATACCAAAAAACACTTTCCCTGACCAAATTTTCAATTGAATTTCCCTGACTTTTACAGGTTTTCCAGTCAGTTTTTGGAAAACTCCCACACAATTTCAAGAAAGGTTTTACAGATTTGATTTAAGCAAATATACCATATGGAGAAATTTTAAGAAATTATAGATCTGATCACGAAATGATGGGATTAGCCAACAATTTTGTAAGAAGAAATGATAACATCAAGAATTAATAGATTGCCGTTGGCGAAATTCTTGAAAAATTACAAAAAACACTACATCTCAAAATTGAAATATTAAAAAACTCTTCATAATGACGGAAATGCCTTATGATAAGAAATGATAATAAAAACGCCATAATCAAACATTTTAGAAAAAAGTAGAACACAATACAGCTATTCTGATGCTTTTCATGAGATGCTCACTGTATACCAATCAACTTAGTTGTGCCACAACAAATTTCCAGACGTTATGAATTTCCCTGACTTCCACCTGTCTAAATGGTCAAAATGTCGGCATTTCCCTGACTTTCCCTGACGGTATGAACCCTGACTTCCCACGAAACAAAAGCCAAAGCAGTAAGTTAAAAAAATATTCTAGCACACAAAAGTTGCACCAAGCATGCCTTGCTCTCACACATGAATGTACAGTGTAACTGCCCAAATCCATTGCCGTCTACACGTACATGTAGCATTAATTAGCATTGTCAAAAATGTCCAATGCTAAAAATGACGCTGTTTTCAGTTTAGTTTGACCACACCAGTGCATGGGCAACAATGGAATGCCAGGGCCCAAGGTTACATGCACTCTGGACAGGTGATTCAAGACAGATGCAGCCCAGATGTCATGCGACTGTTTAATGACTTAAATTGACTTTCAGGGTGGATCATCCACCAACACGGCAATGAAACCAAACATGAAGCGGAAGTAGTATTTTACTCTGGTCGCGTGTTTACATCACGATGAGAGCGAGTTGCATGACGCATGCCTCGCCTGGATGGCTATGTGCTCTGAACCTCAATGCCTCGGTGCAGAAGGTTCACCAACTCCATTTGCTGTTTTAATCTCCTCAACTTGGCAACAAAATTTGATATCGCCCCAAATAGAGTTCCCACGCGCGTACGTGTCAAGCAATATGAAACATGAATTAAAGCGGTCTGCTTGCCCAGGTTACCTCTGCATGAACGGGCACAAAATTGAGCTAAGTCGGCCAAGATTAGCTCCGAAAAAAGAATAATTTTTCGGAGCGATTGCTCGTGACGAATACGGTAAAGTATTTAGGCTCGAGCTTGGCAAAACGCAGCGCTGGCAATTCAGAAAACTGCGCACCAAGCAGAAAAATGGAGTACAGTACTTGCCATTCGCATAAATCACTAACATTTGCTTGGTGCTTGCACTGTACAATTATGCGACAACATACAGTGGATAAAGCAAGTATTGGCAATTGGTGTTTTTTCACAAAAAGTGTCACAAAAACAATTTTAAAGATAAACAAACAAATGTAATTTAAATAGCAGCGCGTAAATAACCTAATCATGACAGTTTCGCTTGTTTAAATTTACATGATTTAAAATAAACAGCAAAAAATTGAAAATCTCATGTCAAAAAAGTATTGGCTACCCATGTTAATGTATGGCAAAAATACAATGGAGGAGACGTTCAATGTCTCCTGTTGCCCAAATGTCCTTAAACAAACTTTTATTTTGTGGCGGAACACATTCGCATATGTTCTGGTAGTCCTGATATAACCACTTAAATGAAGATTTTCAACGCTACCGTATCCCATTCAGTCCCAAACCTCAGCAATGCTTTCGCCTTAGAATTTAACATGGAGATGGTGTAGTCAGTTAGTTTTCAGACAACATCAACATACCAACACATGTATTCGCTGTTATCCCTGATTTATTAAAAAGTGGATTCATTTCGCCTGACTTTTCCAGGCTTTCCTTTGGTAGTATAGATAGTATAGAAGATGTCATTGCTGTTTAGTTTGCTGGATTTAAAACACTGGAAAAGCCATTTCTGGAGCATCTGAATTGCAAACATTTGGATCCAGAAAGACTTCTCCTTTATACTAGACAGGCTTTCAAATTTCCTTGACAATTCTAGGTTTTCCAAAAATGGGAGAAACCTGTTGATCATTTGGCAACTCTTGAATTGTTGGTATTTCGCAACAATAAACCGTTTCGATTCGCATAAGAGCAATGATGATGATGATAACTTCTGTCATTGGATAAATGTTTGTTGATGGACACTACTGTTTGTTAAAAAATTGTAACCATCATTTTTTTTCAGAAATTCTCATCAGATGAAAGTTTTCGCAGTGGTAAACTTGACCAAATACAAGATAGCAGTAGTTTGTGGATATTCTTGGAACACTGAAGAAATGGCTGAAGCAATAACAGAATTATTAACATACTGTAGGTTATATATTTTAGCATACAGGGTGTCTCAGAAGTCGTAGTCACGAATTAAAACCCTAAAAACATACTGTACATGTAGATCCAACAATAACAATTTCCGAGATACATGGTTTAGTTGCTCATGCATAAGTGCTCCTGGGGAACAAACAGGTCCATTTATTGGCGATGTTTTGTTGGATTGCATGAGTGCAACCACCCTTTCCATTTGTGACCGTAACTTCTGCGACACCCTGTAGACCTACCGCATGAGATCGTGATGTGACTTGAAACACCTACAACGTCTTTTGCAAAGTTATAAATTACATTTAAAGTATCCCTTGAAGTCGACACAAACTTAGATAATGTTGCCAAATTCAAGCAGGGGAATTGGAAACGCATGGGGGCGTTATGGAAAATCATTGGGATATCATAATTTACGTAACGAATTACTAAAAAGCTTTGTTGTCGGTAGCACGGAAAATTGCCAAGGGATTAATAAAATCTTGTAGTCGTGCAATTTCACGGGCATAATTTTGCCTTACTGTCACGCTTTTTTTAATGGAGCAGGAAATACTGTGCTAATACTAGGTCATAAATACTGCAATTTTGTGGACTTTTCCTGCTTTCGAAATATTGAAAATTACTAACACCGAGGAAACTTTTTTTTGGAAAAATTAAATCGATAAAGAATTCGACTCGATATTCATCATTCAGCAGGATTCACGTGGGCTCAGTTTTTTAATATTAGCAGAAATAATGGGCTTTAGTCGCATTCTTCATAAGAAATATGAAATATTAATGATGTTATCCAGGTTTCCATGCAGCTTGTCGTGGAAGTGAAAATGGCCCTATTGCGCGCAGTACTGTCCTGTTATTGATAATGTACGTATAACATTGTGATATGAATGACGTACAATAAATGTGTCCTAAAAGTTGGTACCCTTCATGAAGTCTGAGTGATTTTACTGCCATACCAGAATTTGGAAATAAATGGACTGAAACTGTTACTAGTCCCAAATTAACCGTTTTTAGACTTATCCTCCTCTACAACTTTCAAACAGCAACCTATATAATGTACAGGTATTCGTCTTTCTTAAACGGTTATTAAAGAAGCGCAAGTATTTCTCTTACAAACAGGAAAGAGCAACACACCTTCGAAAAAATACAAGATGATCATAAAGTCCAACCCACATATACAAAATTTTATTTTAAAAAACAGAATTAAAAGAAACAAATTTTGGAAAAAGGTACTACTATAAATAGGCTTTATGATCACCCTATAGATTTTTAACAGTCCCAAAATTCAACGTGCGTGAAAATGGTCTTTGAAAAGGGTTCATTGACAGTAATTCCAGTCATTCCCAGTCAATTCCATAGTTTTGGCATTCCAAAAAATGTTCCACGTAGGAGGCAAAGCCCTATATCTGCTTGCTCTTGATATCTTATCAACATCAGCTAGGCGTTAATTTCAATATTTACTTGATAATTTCGCAGACACACCAGGTGGCCAAATATCCAGAAAAGGGATACCGGTGTGCAATCTGTGGTTCGGCCATGGGAACTATGCCATTTCGCAGTTTTTATTTCCTTTTTTTCAACTTCCTTATCGCATTAATCCGTTATTCGCGTGGGTTTGCATTTGGAGGGAAGAATTTAGAAAGGCGAACACACGCACTGGTGCGATTAACCTGGCTTTAATTTGGGTACCAAGAGCCAGGCAGTCTTTTGCATCTGCTCATTATGGCTCATTATTCAATTAGCAAAAACGCCGCATGAGTAGAGGTTAAAACACCCTAGTTTTTTTGGCGTTTCGTCAGAAGGCTGACAAATAGTCGTCCACTACAGCAGAACCTCCAAAGTTGACCACCTTTTAACTGACCGGACAGTCACCGCATTAACTAAATGTGGCATGATGACCACCTTTGTATGTTGAATGCTGAGCACTTGAACTATGACGCACAATAGTATTTTACTCTCTGTACGTTGACCATCATGCTCAACATCATTAAATTTATTGGCTGCTTGGAAGTAAATAAAGGAAATTCGTTTTTTCCGAAAAATGAATGATTAATGAAAATTTAAGTACAGTGCATGTAGTTCATAAATTATCAGTCTTGTACCAGTGCAAGCCTCGTTCCACATGTTGACCACCTCCTTATGTTGACCAGTTTGTTACAGTCCCTTGGGTGGACAACTTATAGAGGTTCTACAGTATTTTCAATCGAACGATTTTCCTACTGCTACAAGACAGCTCAAGAAGCCAGGCAATTTCATAACAGACGATAAAAATCATATCAGGGTGACTGACCGAATCTTCCATTAAATTTCCCTGAATTTTCTAGGTTTTTCAGATACTATTAGGAAAATTTCCAGGCAATTTCAATCAAACATTTTTACGGATTTGACACATTTTTAGATTTTAAAATCCATGGCATTAATTCTCCGTGTGCATCATGCAGTATTTAAGTTGTACCTGGGGAACAGTTTTTTTAATGTATTTTGAAAGCAATTTAAATCTTATTAAAAGCAACAACAGGGTCGGGAAGAGCTGGTAATAGACCCATGTCAGATGGGAAATGAAGTCTCTATTTCAAGTGCCACAATAGGCGAAATTTTTAGAAAAGCTAGATCTCGAATTGGCGACATTTTATTATCTTATTAGAAAGACTTATTAATTATCAATCAAAGTCGTTGTGTCACAACACATTTCCAGATATTATACGAATTTCTCTAACTTTTCTGTTTTTCAGACTACCAGATACCAGGTCATATGAAACTCGTCCTCCAACAATACTTTCCAAATCACTCAGACTACTTTTTGTGGAAAAATGACGATTTCGTTCAACCAAAACTGCTTGAAAATGGGTTTTAAATAAAGCGTGACCAGACCAGTTTTCGCTTGTGACATTTTGCGTTTCTGGAACGCACACTCCTGGACAACGTATTTTTATTTGATATGCACTACATTCGTGGTTCTCAACTTTAGTACTGTCAATTACCCCTTTAAGATTTTTGCTTTTAACTACGTACCCCTGCAGCGGCGGATCCAGAAATTGTTTTTAGGTGCTAGTTTTTTAAACTTTGAAGGGTACAAATTTGATTTTTTGTTCTGTAGCCAAATCGAGGATTTTGAAGAATTTTATCAAAATTATTTTGGAAAATGTTAAAAATACGGGGAATAAAGTTGAAGAAATTCTATAAAATCTACCATAAAAATGAATGTATTAGCTTTTTTTGTAAAAAAAATTGTTCAATGTTATTATCAATCATAGGAAAGCCTAGGACAATCTTTTAAATGTTTCCCGAATTATAGATTGTGATGATTTGTCAGCGTTGTTTCATTAGTCTTTGCAAAATATTAATAACCCTGTCAATATTTAGTGCCCATTTTTTGTGGAAAAAAATGGATTACCAATAATGCAGTGTACTGCTTACGAATGGGTACGGAATAAATTGTAGCTAGATTGTTTGAAAACTAGATCACAAATGGTGGATTTTAGCGCACATTTGTGTAAAAAAAATTGGCGGTGCTTGGAATATTATCAGTTAAGAAAACGCCAAAGTCGAAATTTTAAAAAAACGCTGCCAGAAATAATGGATTGACGTGTATTTGCCAAACACAATTTCTTAGAAATGATAATAACGATGGGAAATCTTGAGAAAAAAAACCCAACATGGTTTTACAAATTAAATGTGTAAGAAACTCCTAGAAGGGTTAAAAATGACAGGAACAATATGTTTAAAAATGACAGGAACAATATGTTTAAAAATGACAGGAACAATATGTTTAAAAAAAGCTAGTGACAAAAGATGGATTTCAATGAATATAATTGGCCTTAGAGAGGCAGTACTACACGTAATTTCACGGCATGGCCAAGTACCCATAATGGATACATGTAACCCAGAGGTTTGGAACCAAAGCACTGCATGAGAAAAGCTAATTTAAGCAGAAATTACTAGGAATGAATGCCCAGACGGAATTCATAGATGATTTGTGTTCCGAAAAGGACTATGGCTATTCAAGTTCGTAGAAAATCCAACCTCAAACCACCCGCAGAGCGTTTATTTGAAATATGGACATAATTTAAGTGCGCAACATGCAAATTAATGTCATATCCATTTTGAGTTCAGACATGCCTGGGTGTTTCTATCTTCAAAATCATATCTTTTCATGCAGCGTTGCAAAAACCTCTTCAACAACCTCAAATTTCGCAAATGACTTATGGCATAAAAAACCTGAATTACAGCACCATAGATTGCGTTATCTCCTTCGCACTTTATTGTTTTCCTTTTTTTGAAAAACTGAAATTGAAAGTTATTTGGTACGAGAGATTACGTGACCGACAATGAAACAGACAGTCGCTTAAAAATTCCACGCGTGCACGTTTCCCATTACAGAAGTTGGACGAAAATCTAAACACCTGTAATTTTGGCATCGTCAGAGAAGGCGTGATTAAAACAATCTTGTCTTGTTCAAACCTTTTCACCATTTCCTCATTTTTCAGAAAAACTAAATGATCAACTTCTTTCAAATCTACAGGTACATGTAGTACATGCATGAAGCTTCTCTTGTCCATCACACGTGAGCTTTTTCTACGAAACTGACATCATCGCCATTCCGGATCCGGAAATATTTATGACAATTAAAGACAATTTGAATAAACAAAAAATGTACAAGGTGGACGATATACTGTATCACCGTTTATTGATATCACATAACTTGGTGAAAATAAAAACTTAAAGGCGAAATAGTGCAACTGGAATTTTCGAACGAATTCACTTCAGACTAAGGCGTCAAATTTTCGATTTTCCCCAACTTTTTTGATAAATACTCGGCGGAATTTATAAACTCCAAAAGCATGATAAGCACTGGCAAAATTCTCGTTCTACCAGTGGTGTTAACTTCTCAAAGCTGATATAATACTTATTAGGTAAAAACGTGCTCTGCAATTTCTGTGTATTTTCGCACGGTTAAGCCACTTAACCCCAGCCTTGTAACGTTGTTTCGCACAACTTTGACAACCAGAAACGACTATCAAACCCAGTTTCCCTGCTGGTACGGGGCGCTCATGGGTAAAAAGTTGTGAAAACCATCACATCACGATCATGTCTTCCACCTGTTGTAGTCACCACCAAAATGGCACCACTTACAAAAATTTTAGGTATAATTTTAGTTAACTTCCAGTATCCAGAAGGTATGAAGGTGTTTTTATGGTGTATTACTGCAATGGCATACACAATTTACATTATTGGTTGCATCATTATTAGTTGTTGATAGGTTTCCTTTATATCCAATGTATTTCCTAGCTTTCCAAAATGTTGTTCACTGCACGTAAAGCCTAGTACACACAAAACATGTTTCTTAGGAACAAGTCTCAACGAAAATATTTTCAAGAACGAGTTCGCGGAAGCATGTTTCCACATTACCAACATTACCAGCAAATTTGAAGTATAATTTTAGTTAATTTCTAGTATCCAGTAGGTACGAGGAATTTTATAAGGTGCATAATTGGTAAACACAATTTACATTATTGGTTGTTGAAAGGTTTCCTTTATATCCAATGTATTTCCTAGCTTTCCAAAATGTTGTTCACTGCATGTAAAGCCTAGTACACACCCAAAAACATTTCCCATCAGGCCCAAGACTCAGCGAAAATATTTTCAAGAACTAGTTAGTGAAAACATGCTTCCACATTACCAACATTACCAGCAAATTCGAATTGTAATTTTAATTAATTTCTAGTATCCAGTAGGTATCAAGGTATTTTATGGTGCATTATCGGCATGCACTATTTACATAATTGGGTGTTGAAAGGTCTCCTTTATATCCAATGTATTTCATATATAATGTAGGTTTCCAAGGTATATCCCACTGAAACCAATGATGGATATATTTTGCAACCAATCACACTAATTTGATACCTGTTGAAACACGTTTCTGATAGCAAAAAAATACACAAAAATGGAAACCTACCTACTAGCAACTTTAAAAATACCTTTTAATTTTGTGTATACAAGGGACCCTGACCCCAGCAGCTCACCTGAGGCAGTTGGCCCTGTCCGGGCTCTGTTTTACGCTCTTCTTGGTGGCTTGGCGGGCGGGAGCGAACATCTGACACATCGCACTGGGGCCGGTTGTCAAGCGGCGCGATCCAGGGGGCGCCCTCGCAGACAGGGGCAATGGGCCTGAGCGATCCCAGCAGCCATCAGCTTCCCTGGAGCCTGGCGTTTCCAGGAGTTTGCATCGTTTGCGTATCCGTATCAGCTGTTACCGCACAATGACAATGGCGATGTGATGGATCACAGTACCATAGTGGTGC
>JAQGAF010003816.1:0-16181 GCA_034687865.1 Kryphioiulus occultus
GCGCGTGTAATGCTAGAATTATTTCGAACGGTGATATAACCACTTGTTTCCCCATTTATAAGTGTGAAATTAAAGTTACAACAGATGAACTTAACAAATTAAACATGGAGCTACCAAAAATCAAAAAAAACTCGTGGAGACGAAAAATTGAGCTAAAAATATAGGACCTACCAGCAGTAATAGACAACATTTCGTGCTGGTTTGCGATTTCTTGGGGATTTCTTAAAGGAAATGTTTCGCGACGACACTGCCTAAACCGTTGATAGTCTTAAAAAACATCACAAATGAGCAACATGCACAATAAATTAAGTCTACAAAACCCTGAAACCTACTATATATTCAATATTAAAATATTTTATATATCAATTAAAATTCACCGAGTAATCGTTTTTACAGTTGAAGCTGGACAGATGATATTGCGAAAAAATTAGTTTACACAGATGTTGCAAAAATCATTTCGATCATCATATCGATTTTCGCCATACTTTACTATTGTGAAACCGACGATAGGAGTAAATGAACCATGTAAAACTGCTCAATAAAATTTGACATTGACACAGCAAGTTTTGTTCAAATCAGCAGTTTTTGGGTTTCGCATCACAGCGTATTTGCGATGGTGTCAACGACTGTCAGGGCTGAAAACAGTCGACTTGGAAAGGTCAACACACGTGACACTGTTTGAAAATGAGCTAGCTATAAGTTTTCGTATACATGTACATGACAATAAAAATGATTATAAAAAATCCTCCGAAGGGGCCCCAAACCTCGATATCGACGTTAGGAACGCCATGACTGCCCCTAAAACTCAAGATTAAGTGCTTCGATACGACGAAACGAAAGGTATATAAAACACATCAGAAGAAAACACAAAAAGAGATGATGACCGAAACATTTGTTGGATTATGGGTCAAGGGCTAGCCGAAGCGAAGGATGGGAGAAATTTTTCGCCACGAATATTTCGTGTGTTTTATGATGTGTGCGAACACGCCGACAACACCCACCATTGATCGTAAAGTCTGCTCTTATGTGAACTGGGTTTTACTGGATTAAATCGGGAATTGACAAAGGTAAAATAACAGACTTAGTTTACGTGGTATCAACCGACACGCTCAGAGTATCAACCGTGATGAACTAGGCCACTGGTGCTGCATTCAATTTTAAGCAAAATTTCTTAATTCATTTTCCCTCAAATCATCTGTTTTTACTGATATTTCAGGGTGTCTACTGGGTTTGATATTGCAAATTCCATGACATTTCCATGATCTTTTCATGACTTAAAGAAATGGTCCATGCCTATTAGAATATGGGACCATTAATCGAAGAACGTGCAGGTATTTTCACGATATCGTTCGTGATGTTACTCGTCCAAGTTAACCAAGCAGAAAACAAACGATCTCAGTTTACAGCTGTTGTTTCAGAAAGAGAAAAAGAAACTTTAAGGGTTTCATTTTCACGTCCCGTTCGCATTACTTTCGCATTAATTTCAGTTTTTTAATAAACTGAAAATTTCATTTTCAACCGATGCACCTGTGGGCGTTGTTCTCCTTGGACGTCTCAAGGCGTCTTGTCGGATCTTAAATCAAATTTCCCTGACTTTTCAGACATCATACAAATTCCCCTGCCTTCCCAAACATCATACGAACTTCCCTTATCTTCCAGGCATTATTTGTTTTTACTTGTTTTGTTAACAAATTTGTTTAACAATAAACTCCCCAGCAAGCTTGACTTGTCAGCACTCGTTCTGATTGGGCTCCTTTACTTATTTAAAGTGACGTTTCACTACTTACGTGTATTTCAATTGATTCTTTGAATGCTTTCACCCTCAGAGTGTGAGTGTTGCTTGCATTCAACCCTCACCTACCATTTTCCTTTTTCTCAGGAAAAAACAATTATTCGAATTTGCCTGACTTCCCCAAAGCCAATAAAAGAAATTGACTTCCCAATCATCATACGAATTTCCCTGACTTCCCAGCCATAATACGAACTCCCCTTACTTTCCACACATACTATTCCCCTTCATTTCCAGACATACGAATTCCCAAGACCTTTCCAGGTCATATCAATGATCAACTTCCCTAATTCCATTCAATTTTCCCTGACTTCCATGACATCATACGAATTTCCCCAAACTACCCAGACATCAACAATTCCCATGGCTTCCCAGCCATTACACGAACTTCCCTGATTTCCCAGACATTACGCAAACTTCCCTAACTCCCCAGCCATCAGCCCATCATACGAAGTTACGAACCTCCTCGACTTCCCAATCATCATACGAATTCCCCTTACTTCCCAGGAATCACAGGAATTCCCCTGATTTCACCAAATCCATCATACAAACTTCTCTGCCTTCCCAGCCATCATACGACCCTTTTTTTCCAGGCATACGAATTCCCCAAGACCTTTCAAGGTCACATCAACGATCAATTTCCTTTATTCCCTGCATCCTTTCCCGTTAGTGCCACACGTGTTTCTTTCGGTATCATTCGTATCTCATTGCTGTTCTCCCATTACAGGAATTCCCACCCCCACAACCACTGGTGCCCTCATCGGAACCCCCTCAATCACACCTTTCCAGCGCAGCAAACAGATGTCGCACCTTCGATCTCATTACGCTCTCCCTCCCCAATCCCAATTCCAATCCCATGTGAGTCCCACAGTCCCATTTCCCAGCTTCCGTTAGCCGCTAGTCCATCGCCTGTTTTTCGTGCATTGAAGCAGCGTATGTAGGTCAAGCTGGTCATCCCCACCAACCCGCAGCGCGTTGTAAGCCAAACCTCCACCTGTTGCTCAGCGAGCATCACAAGCTCACCAGCATCACCGGAGTGAGGATCGAGCGTTGGCAGACAGTGTGGCAAGTGCAGTGCGTTGAGCTGAGCTGTGTTGTGTTGTGGTCAACGAGCGACGGTGGCGCCACCTCGCTCGGGCCAAATGGGAACCCTCGTTTCCAATGGAGGAGGAGGCGGATAACAGCGGTGTCGCCGCCAAAACCGTCTCATAGTTCAACGGTTACCTGCCCAGGGAGGCCACGTGGACTCCTCGAGTCCTCCGAACCCCATCGCTCTGGATTTTGGGGAACCTCCGTACGTGTCGGAGGAATACGGTCTCTGCTAGTGAATCCCATCTCTGCACAGTTTTGGAGAAATAATTAAAAAACAAAATAATAATAATGCCGAATACGGTGGTCCAGCACCAGGGCAGCGGCCTCACGATAGACAAGCGTGCTCTGCTCTTCCCCATCTGCTCCGGGACGCTGGGGGTGGTCAGCGTGACCATGCAGATCGTGGCCGTGGCCACCTCCTACTGGGCGCATTTCAAGCGGGAGAGGGACAGGTTCGACGAAAGCCAGGCCGATGGACTCGGTGCAGGTAAGACACCTTGGACTATTTTTTCCTCCTTACGTGAAGATGAAACGGTGAATTAGTACAGCGAATGACGCTGCATGGTCAGTCTGGTCTCGGAGTTTTTTTTAATTGAAAACAAAATGCATTTGTAGTAAAGACACGCGAATGACACCAAGACGACCAATACTACTGTCAGTCAGTGTGTGATGGATGCAGTGCTGTTGGGAATTTTGCTAACTTACTGTCACAGGGTCCCAGCATTATTACTGTTAGTTTCAGCCAAATCGGACAGTAACACTGATATAATTGGGGCGGTACTCATGATTGATCCTCCATTACTTCTCATTACTGGCGCTTATCCAGGGTGTATACTGGATTTAGTATACCAAATTCCGTAACTTTACTGTCTTTACGATGACTTATGACTTCAAAAAATGTCCAAAGCCTATTAGAATATTGGGCCGTTCAAGTTTTATGTCATCACAAAATAGTCATTTTCAGACACGTCAAAAAAACGTCGTAGGCGAAATTTTGCACAACTGGATGTCAAATGCCGGTGATGAATTTTAATCCAGATTTTTATTTTGTGAATCAATCAATGGCAAAAATGCCATCACCAAAATGTTAATTTCATAACTTTTCCACTACCTACGTTACCGGTAGTCTCCTTAATATCCGAATTTTTGGACAACCTGATTCCAATCTGATTACTGACGACTATCCGAATTTTTGGATAACTTGCTGTCAGTATCGCAGTAAATGTATTGACATTAACACTGACCATGTAACGGACATGTAGACTATTTCGATGTGATGATTCTCGAACGTATTTATAGAAAAAAGCATTTCTTGATAAATTTGGATTTTTTTCACAAATTGAAAATAACTTCATCCTATCCGAACTGGTTTCGTGCTGTCCGGATTTCGAGCATCATCACACGTCAACCCGTCTTATCGGGAATTAATCTTGTTCGGTGTGTACTTACGATGTAAGTTCGTGTCCGGCATGCCCAAAAAGACAAAATTAAAAAGATCGTCTACTTTAAGTCACTGTAGTCTTAGATCGCATTTTTTCAACACGATCTTGAACAAGCCTTCGTCCCTATCTAACTGATGAGCATCCCAAAATTGCGTTTGAAAAACGCAAAAATACAATTTAAACTGCGTTTTTTAACTACCGATGTAATAATTACCTACTATAATGGTTATTTTACTTCAAATACAACTTAAAGTTGATGAGCATTTTTTTGGCATTTTACGCCATATTGAAAAAGGGCAATTGAGTTCTTTTTCGCAAAATATAACGTTCTCTTATTTGGAATCTCACGTTCAACTTATATGGTTGCCACGTGCAACGCCGCCTCCTCACGCGCATAGGCACGTGATTCCGTTCGACCAATGAACGCTCGCACGTGCATTTGAGCGGCAAATTCAAAATCCATACGCAATTTCATCCATTAAAAGTGCTTAATTCGCAAACTTTTTCCAACATATACCAAAAAAATCACTTATAAAATCAATTTCAACAAATTCAGGTAAAATACTCTCCATGATATCAGAAAATAAATGTTTGATTAAACTGGCGTTTTTATCAAATGGCAAATAATTGCTCGTTAGACCGTTTTACTGTCTTTACCATCATTTGTCTCGTTAGACTGTCTTCAGAGAACTTCCTTGACATTATTACGGTAAATTTTAATGCGTGTTCAGATCTAGGTGTGTCATTATTCGACGAAAAACCACTTTCACCCAGTTTTGAGCTAATTTACTCAGGTGTCACCATTGGGTAATTTACCAACTTTCACAACAAACCTACCACTAACGACCGATTACACTTAACGGGACATGGCGCAACGCATGCAGGAGGCCATTAGCATCGAGACAGTTGCATAAGAAATCCGGGAAGGAAATCCGAGTAGAAAGAATCGCGTGTTTGTGAGTGCAACTGTCAGGGATGTTGGTTGGCTACCAGTCATTCAGGTTATGCTAGTTTGCTAATTCTGGAAGAGTTTGCCCTTTGACCCCCCTTCCTTCCTCCATGTTTTTTTTACATAAAACGTATCAAAGAAATTTAAATTAAGACTGGCTGGTGTGGGCAGCACAGTTTCGGAGTGAGGAGTATATTACCTTGTTTTTGCCCTCTTCCTATTGCGATAGAAAAAAAACCCAAAATAACATGGGTGACGTCACCATGGCAAAATGTGAATTACCCGCTATTCGAGAGTAGGTTAACAGGATATTTCGTGACATGTGACGATATACAAACGTAAAACCCCGAGTCACACAAACATTACCGGCATTTTATGGTCAGTTATTTCATTCCGTAAACACAAGTTCGAGTCTGCAAAAAACAGGTTTGAATCGTTGACATAACGACGTTGCACCATCTCTGTTTAAGTAATAATTGACAAACAATGTGTAATTTGATAAGCTAGAATACGTGATACCGACGAGAACACGTTAGTAGACCTATACAGGGTGAATGAAAAGTCTACGCCCATTGGAAATATTTCGGAAAGCGAAACTTTCCACGACATGTTTTTTTGGAAATAATGGTAATAATAATCTATTTTTAATGAATATTGAAAAAAACTAGATCACCAATAATGCAGTTTTAGACCATGCATTTTCAAAATTCCAGAAATATTAATATTGACAAAAATCAACTCCATAGGCTAAACTTGGAGGAAAATGCACCAGAAATAACGAATTTTAGTTGTAATCTCTAGAAAACGTTTTCCAGAAACATTAATCACAAAGGCAACTAAGTTTTTTAAACCAAATCACCAATAATGCAGGAACGTCGCAGGCCAATTTTTTTAGATAAAATTGATCACAAATGATGCATTTTAGGGGAATGGTAGAACTGATTATCAGGCCAATCATTTTTGTGCTAATACAAAATACAATTTTGATGCTGTAAAACTCCAGGTTTAAATTCAAAATTTCCTGAGTTTTCCAGGTTTCCCAGGTCGAATATTAAATTCCCTGAGATTTCCAAGTTTGCCAGGTTGAATATAAAATTCGCTGACATTTTCAGGTTTTCCATGTTGAATATAAAATTCCCTGAGATTTCCAGGTTTTCCAGGTTGGTAGTATCACACTGACGTTTTTTGCCAATGGCTGTATTAGTAATTTGTAGCTCAAAAACGTTAACATTTGACGAATGCGAACAGAGACATGCATGGATTTATTTTCAACAAACACTATTATGTTACAGAAACAAAATGGCGACCTGGCTGGCTTGAATTCAAGACAGAGTTATTGTTTTACGACGTATTTCAATACCAATTTCACGCAGCCTCCTTTTAATCCCATTGTATTTCAAGCACATTTATTCAGGCTGTAGGCCGTGGCCAGAATTTCAAATATGCGCGGAATGCCACAAAAGTTGAGGATGTTAAATTATGCCAGTAGTGTACTTATAATCCCCTTCACGGTTCCTATGCATTTATTGCCCATAAAAATGCAAACACCGTGAAGCTGGCCCACATTTATTACCTGGGTACAGGGTATTATGATCTCAAAACGTAACTACATATTCGATAAATCAACATAATCTACGTTAAATCATGATCGATCATAGAAACACCTAATTTTTATTTGGCCAATGTTGAAGTTGGCCAAAATTGAAATCATTTCAATTACATTCTGTATTTTTCTACGAGCTCGTATATTATTGAACTCTTTTTCTATATTGTTTTCCATATAAAATTAGGTATTAACATGACCTGACCAAAACTGAATTTAGCCAGTAACGTTGCTCTAACAGTAAATGTTTTCCATTATTTGTACTGTTTTGGTTCATTTGCAAATGGCAATTAACCCATTGACAAATCAGATATTTGAACCTACAAGGATTTCACAACTTTACTTATAACAATTTAGAGCTTAGCATTTAGTATTGTAACTGCTCAACAGTTCTTCATTACTGAGGTTGAACACATTGTGTTGGAAATGTACGTGTATAAATACCACTTGCTGTAAAATGTTTAAAAATTATATTACTGCAATGCTAAAAATTATAAGTTATCAACTCATACAATTACAAACAACTATTAAATATATCTAGCTATGATCCAGAAAAGTAAAATTAACGTTTAGGGATCTGAATGTGTTAAAAGTTTAAAGACCGTAAGAAATTAATCAGACGCTGATATTAATCGTTTGTGTTCGACTATAGGTATTGTTTTATTTCTCAAATATTTTTTGTTCAACTATAGTTATTGTTTTATTTCTAAAATATTTTTTGTTCAATTTTTTTCAATTTCATTTTTATTCAGTTTAATACTTTTTGTTCAGCTATATGTATTGTTTATTTCTATTTTTTATTAACTATACATATTGTTTATTGCTCAATTTTTTAACTATAGGTATTGTATTCTTTTTAAATTTTTTAAAATTTTCACTAAGAATGAGTCTCAGCTAGAATTGTGTCGAAAAAAATGAAAAAAACCATACAAATAAAAACCGCGAATAGCTAAAAACATATTCAATAAACACGAATAATTTTCAGTTAGTTTTTGGGTCACTGAGTTTTTGGGTTCAATATACATGTACATGTATGCGAGAACCAAAAGAGCCAAGTTTATTGTTGTACATCACTCTTACCGTGCATTTTCGTGTCAATGTGAGCGTGCTTATGTTTACAGTAGTTCGAAAAAAAATCAGGGTTCAGTTTGAAAGTGCAAAACAGACTAAAAGTTCCAGTGGGTGCTGAGTGGTGGAATAAAATGTTTCAGGTACTGTTATAATTGGTCAAAAGGCGGAAAAAAGCTTCGTAAAAAACTAAACTTAAAAGCACAACGGTGTGTTGGCCTCAATTTATATTTCCCTGTTCAAAAAAACACAATAAAAAACGCCAAATAAAAAGCAACATGACTACAGGAATTCAGTATAGGCTAGGCCTACCCATCTGAGTTAACCCTCTCCTCACGATTAAACATCCCCTTGTCTTCCGTGGGAATTTATATGGGGCGAGTTAATCAAACATTTTGCTTAAAACTTTCGATTTCGTGCATCACAAAACCACAATAGAAAGTGTAAGTAGAGCAGTGGTCAATTAGGTACAAAAGACCACCTCAAGTAAAAATGGGGATCCCCAGGTCTTACATAACAGCACAATAAAACCGATAATTTGTCCTTATTACCATTGAATTATCACCAACATTTACTCCTATTAATTTATCAGTACAAAAACATGGCGGACGTGGACTCAAAATCCATTTTCGGTTAACAATAGACTGCTTGGGGACGTTTAAAAACAATTTTGTTCTACTGAACTCCTAGAGGCCTAATTTCAATCTTTTGCATTTGTATCGAACAAAATGGGCAATAGTACCCTGTACATGGTGATCATAACGTCCTAGCCTAGTTATACAAATTAATTTGTTAAAACTGTTAGTTGCAAGGACAGAATTTTGGGAAAAGTTAGAAGAACTCTTAAGTTTTTTATTTTATGTAATTAGTTTACAGTGAGTGGCAGCAGGCGGCGCTGCCTAATTTGTTACTTTTACCCAAATTAGTTAGTCGTAACTAACATTTAAAAAAACTATTTTTAATGTGGTTTGAACTTTTTAAAGTGAGTTTTTAGTCCTGTTCACATTTCAGAAAATATTTTTTTTAAATGTAGGTGTAATAAGGGATTTTTGTAATGTGCTCAGGACTCTATGAGCACCCTTCTAAAAACTCAAAGTTTGGACTGCAGTCTGCAGTAATTTTGTATAACATTTTGTAAACCTATTAGAGATTAGTTAAATTTCAGATTTTTTAAATCAACTTTTTTAGTCAGCAAAATTAGGATAATGTGTGCTGTTCAGGTGTATTACAGGTATATTCACCCTGTGCTGATTCTCAGAGTCATAGACGTACACAATAAGCTAATATCGTGTTAATAGCACAAAAATAAAATCTCATTCAGCTATTTTGGCAAGTTTAAAAAAGGGCTAAAATGTACCCATTCCATGCTCATCTTTAATGCATTCTAATCACGTACTGTCAAAGTTTTTAATGGCTTATTTTGAAAATGGCCATTGATTTATTGGCAATTTGATATCCTCATTCAAATAATTGCCTTTTACAACTGTTACAGGGTGCCGGAGAAATCACTTTAGAATTTGGGCTGAAACACTGCAAGTGCCTTTCTATCTGATTTTAAAACATAACCAAGTATTCTGCAAAGTTTTCATATATACAGGGGTGTCATTACATGGGCGCCCTGTACGAAGTACCCATACAAAGCACACGTTCATGGAGTCCTTTCCTAAAAACAGGTACTGAATATTCGTATATGAACTCTGAATCGATGCCTAGAGCAAATATTAGCTAAAATATAAGTGAATCCTTGTCGTTAAGTGTCATAACCGAGTGATAACAAATCACCATTTTCACTGTTGCGCCCTGATACTACTTTGGTAACACAGCAACATTTAAGACTGACTTTCAACCGATTAAGATTTAACATGCTAAAAAAATGCAAACTAAATTTCCACATTTCATTGATTCTAGGAAATACAGTAGAATACTCCAACACTACTTGGCATGTAGTTTGAAATTAAAAACCTTGCATGGAAGGCAAATTCAATGACCAGTACATGGTTCATACGAAAATTTCCCTGACTTTCCCTGATCAAATCCGATTAATTTCCCTGACTTATCAAATAAAAAATTTCACATGTAATTAAAATTAATTTTATCTGCAACACAACGATTAACAATATTTTTTTATTTTTCTGTCAGGATGGTTAGCCAAATCTTCAATTGTATTTCCCTGACTTTTCCAGGATTTTCAGACACTTTTCGGAAAATTTCCAGACAATTTCAAGAAAGAATTTTTACAAATTTGATACCATGGCAGCAAATATACCATGTGGCAAAAATATTATTAAATATAGATCCGACCACGAAATGATGGAATTAGCCCACAATTGTGTGAGAAGAAACAATAAGTTTAATAATTAAGAGACTGCCGTAGGCGAAATTGTTTGAAAAATTACGAGAAATATTTGATTTGTATTAATATTAATAACGATGCGAACACTAGTGGTTTAAACCATTAGATCTCAAACACAGCATTTTTGAGGACTTCTTTGAAATATTAACAAATTCATCACAATGACGGCAACGCCGAAAACGAAATGTTTTGTAACAAAAATATACATTTTAGATGACTTTTTCTTCAGGAAAATTAATGATAATGAATACGCCGTAGGCGAAATTTTTTGGAAAAGTTTATCATAAATACAGCTTTTTCTAATGCTTTTCATGAGATCCTTAAACCAATCAAAATAGTTGTGCCACAACAAATTTCAAGACATTATGTATTTCCCTGACTTAATGGTCAAAAGGTCAAGATTTCCCTGACTTTCCAGGCATTTCCAGGCAGTGAAAACTGAGCTTACTTGGCAAGAATGAAACTTGGACGTTCACAATTTTTTTTTTCTAATCTTTTCGATTCGATTTGGTGAATATAGCACAATAGTCCACGTCTTATTAAATAAGGTAAATAGAGACATGCACCACCAATCTTTGGCAAGTACCTCATTATTAGTGAAAACTAGTTCACAATTAAATAATCACAATTGACTCGTATAGGGTCACGCGAGGCATGATGGGAAGGTGTCAATCTCGAGTGGACCCCTCGAGGGTAGGGCTGTTGCTGACCATTGCAGGTCAGATAATTGTCATATACTGATAAACTTATTTCAAACTTCAGTTTGTGTCCACCTTTGGCCTTATTTTAGAAATCATCCATAAAATGTAAATTATAGGGTAAAGGTTTTCATATAATATAAAACAATCACTTCCTCTACTATAAACTGGCCATTTGGAGACAGTCATGCGTTGGAAATATAAGTTAATTCTTAGGTTAATTTCTCGATTCTTACGTTATCGTTTTGCTAACGAACGATAACCCAATTTGGCAAATTGATTAAAATAAAAATTATATTCATTTGCATTATAAAACGTACGAGATAGTATTTGGGGTCAACTTACATTCTATTGTCAGTTATCTATTAATTAGAATTTAGAAAAAAATCTTAGTAACCAGCGTATAGTCACGCAATGTGAATGAGTTGGACATACATGTAGTTTCTCCCAGAAATTTCAAACTTCCCTGACTTTTCCAGTTTAAAACAATTTTTCATGACCTCCTTGACCACTGAAAATGCAAAAATATGACATATAAATGTAAATAATACCATATTATTGCTAGTTATACCAGAAGATGGAACAAAAAATAACAAGGAAACGGCATATTTTATTACTTTTAAATTGGCAATTTTAGTATTGATTTCTTCAACAGAAGTTCATGCATGAAAGCTTGATTTTCCTTGACTTGTGTCGTCTAATAACTATAGCTAATGTAAGGTATGTGCAACAAATGTAACACTGCATCTTGAGTTTCCTGGTTTTTTTTCAAAACGTATCACTTTTCCATGACTTTTTCAAAATGTATCACTTTTCAATGACTTTTGCCAAACGTATCACTTTTCTCTGACCTTTTCAAACTATCATTTTTCTCTGACGTTTTCAAACTATCATTTTTCTCTGGCCTTTTCAAAATGTATCAGGTTTCACTGACATTTTCAAAATGTTTCACTTTTCCCTGACATTTTCAAAATGTACATTATCACGTTTCCCTGACATTTTCAAATTGAATCACTTTTCCCTGACTTTCAAAAAGTACTACTTTTCTCTGACATTTTCAAAATATATCATTTTCCCAGACTTTTTAAAAACGTATTAGACCACTTTTCCCTGACTTTCTCAGATTACTATATGTCTTTTCAGTTTTACTGACAATTCGCAGTTTTCCACGTCTGAAGAACCCTGTCCCTACGATCATCCTCTGTTGTCCCATGGCGAAAACATTTTTTTCTGTTGAGTTAAAACCTATTGACAAGCACGAAATTGCATTTAAAAATTTAAAATTTGCCGTTTCTCAATATAAACGGTCCTGATAACGGCTAAAAACGTGAATTTTTAACACAAGGAGGTTGCCCTGGGGTGAAATGTTAAACTTTTCTTTCTTTCACGAGTTTGGGAACGGACGAATTAAGGTTGAATTTATTTGTTGCACGCAAATTAGATACATGTATCCGCCCCGAAAAAGTTATTGCCCCCTTTACGTCAATTAATATCTTTATTACCGATTGGTGAACTTATCCAACATTTGCATATTATTTATGAAACACGAAGGTAGCATTGGTCCAGGTGCTGTAAACAATAATTCGGATTCAAAACAACTTTCGATTAAACTATCTTACAGGTGCACCACAGACAGTTTGTATCATGTTCTGAATGCAACTTGTGGGGCTGTGCATAAACGGCGTACATCAAAAATTATTTTCGACCCCAATAAGTATTTATTAGAGTTGGACAAATTTAAACACTTGCTACATACGCGTATATTTTTTATTAATTTGGTGTTTATTACTCTAAATGCATCATCAACCCATCTGGAATTGACTGGCTGCAAGCTTTCAACATTCTCTAATGGAATTTCGCATCATTTAGTATGAACACTACTTTCCAAATTAGGTCGTATTGATTTGTTGAATTTTATTCACTTTTAAAATGTGCGGGTAAATCCATTTTCCCTGACTTTCCCAGAACTTTCCAACATCCTTTACAGCTCCATGTTTTCCAGATCTGTTGAAACCCTGCCTTATATCAAAATTATCCGTGGAAGAAAACTATCATAAAAGAATGCATTGGTCGATATTATCGCAACACTAAATACATTTGGTAATGTAAACAAAAAGTACATTTCACTAATGCATTTTACACTGCATTATAAAATGCACTGCTTCGTGAATTTCACAATGCATTTGACACTACATACATACAAAAGATATGTGCTGCATTGATTTAAACCTTGACATTATAAAATATATGGCGAGGCTTTGACATTTTTCAATGCACGGATTAAATTGTAAAATGCATTCTTCAATGCAAACAGAATACATTACGCTATATGCATTACACAAAACATTTTCAATGCCCACGAACTCCTGTAGATTTCAGTGTGCATTACACAATTTAATACATTGCACTATGCCTTCCATAACGCATTACAAACTGTTTAAAAACGAATTTTAAAATGCATTCAGAAATGCATTTTCAAATATAACTGTCAATACAGTTGAGACTAAATTTGTTTCAATCTACAGACATTTTAAAATGTGTTTTCCAATGCATTATACATGAAAACCCTTCGAAGTACAAACCATATAGCAAACAACTACGAATTTATTTCCCAGTCAATGTTTCTATTATTTTATACACTCCATGTCTGTTATTCTGCTGAAACTTCCAATGTGTGAATTAACATCTTTGTTCATTGACGATCGAGAATTAAAATGCAAGATGCGAAATGTATACACGTGAAAGGTACTTGTGTCTTCGGGCATCTAAACTATTAAAATTTGCATTTTTAGGCCTTAAATTTGGCAATGGCATGTTCCCATGATGGGTCAGGTGTTGTCCCTTTCAAAGGCCCCAAACTCTGCAGAGTTTTGACCCCATAAACCTTGATTATGCAGAAACTAATAACCCTTTGTGTCGGCCTCATGACACAAATAGGCCTCGCCTTGATGTTTTATTTGGAAATGAATATTTTAAGAAATAACCTGGTAATAGGCTGGTTTTTGAGGTGCTTTCCATACTAATAAAAATCCTCAAAAATGTGAGTTTGGTAAAAGTCAACAGCTCATTGACCGCATTTGTGAAGTGAAAGTGACCGATTTAATAGCCATATATTTTACCATCCCAGCAAAAAATGAAAGCAGCGTTTACCAGTGCATGACTGTTTTCAGAAAACCGCGCTTTTTTCGACTAATTTTTTAATGGTGAAAGCGTGTACCACATGGCACAACGTTAATTATGGAAAGTGGTGGAAGTGGAAACAAGGTACGAACAGGGTTTAACCCATTCGGTGGATGATGAATCAATCCCAGTCACAGTTAATTTTTGCTTGGCGATTTTACACAGTTGGTCGTTTTTATCGCAACAAGAAATACATTTTGTACTGTAAACAAAAACACGTTCCACTAATGCATTTTACATTGCATTAAAAATATACTGACTTGTGTACTTCGCTCTGTATTTGAAAGTACATACTTAGCAAAAGTTGTGTGTGCTGCATTGATTACAACGAAACTGTTTTATTTTTGAATTTTAAACTATTTCATTGCCAGTTCTAATTGCCAGATCTAATTGGAATTTTATTTTAAACCTCAAAATTATAAAACATAGCGAAGCTTTTAGCATTTTTCAATGCATGGGATATAAATTGTAAAATGCATTCTTCAATGCAATTAAATGCAATTAAAAACTGCTTGAAATAAATTTTAAAATACATTCGGGAATGCATTTTGAAATATATTTTTCAATACAGTTTGAAACTAAATTAGTCTTAATCTACAGACATTTTAAAATGTATTTTCCAATGCATGCAATCATAATGCATTTCTAGGCGCATTACCATTTATATGTGGGTCAAGTCTTCTTCACATAAATCTCAGGCATTATATTCTGAATCCTTCCCAATACATCTATGAAACCTACTTTGTTTTTGGTTGTATGAACATGTAATTTTCATTGTGAACATGTGTGAACATTTACATGTTAGTCTCAAATTTGTGAATTTTAAATGTTGGATCGAATGACACAGTACCATAATCGAATCATGTTTTGCGCCACCTTTCGTCAAGTAACGAAATTTATGGCAGCAGTAAACCCGCTTGAATTAAACTGACATAAGCACCATTGGGGTTGGCTGTGGGGGTTACTGCAACCTGCGAAGGATTTGGGAAACAGGAAATGTCGTAATTATAATGCTTTAAGTTTTAAGCTTGCACGTATATGTACTGTATCACGTACTGCAATTATAAATCTCAGATCGTGATACTCGTATAAACCTCGAATCTGTCACGAAATCAGGCTTTGAAATCGTGTGAGAATTTAATTACAAACTGCACCAGGTTTTTTAAATAAAGTTACGTCATGTAGAAACATGCCACAGCATGAGGTGTGCATTTCATAAAGAGCTTGTTTCATAACACGTTGCACCGAGCCTGATTAGTTTAACTGAGATTTTGCTATATTTGATAATTGTTTCACGATAAACCAGGGTTCATACCGTCAGGGAAAGTCATGGAAATGAAAAGCGTTCAGGGAAAAGTCATGGAAATGAAGTGGTCAAGGAAAGTCAGTTAGGAGTCCGGGAAAACTTTCAAAATATGTTTAATTTCAATTTTTTGACTGGAAATGTTTAATTTTCCATGTAATTTTCCTGTAAATTCGTAGAAATGTTTAAATTGAGGGACAATTTCTTGGGTTGGACAAGGAAATCAGTTTGTCAAGTGTTCCTATATTTTACTGTAAATTGCCGTGGCAAAGAAAAATATAGAAGGTACTGTCTAAAATTCATCACTTAAAACCCGATTTTTCTAAAAATTTCGCTCGCTTATATTAAATCCGTTACGTCTGGTCTAGTTTTTCAGAACAAAAAAGGGTCTACAGTATTCGCTTGAATATTAATATTTCTAAGAATGTCCTCAAAATTGCATTAGGACAACATTATTTTACGCGTTCTAAAATAAATGCGGGGTCGCGGCAAACAAAATGCGACTTCTTTTTTCAAAACAATTAGATGAAAATTGTGAAACAAATCAGATATATGCACGTGAAAAAAATTTCAAAATATTAGATAATGTACATGAATGGGCAAAGTGTGGAAAATAAAGTTAATTTTACTGATACGTGATATTTTTTAATTGATAAGTCAGGGAAATTGATCAGATTTGGTCAGGGAAAGTCAGGGAAATTGAG
>JAQGAF010003817.1:0-16171 GCA_034687865.1 Kryphioiulus occultus
TAAAATTTAAATTTTCATTGCAAAAAAAGTATTTGAACAGTATGGCAAACCTGCAATGGAGGAGACGTTCAATGTCTTCTCCTGCCCTAAGTTCGTGTCACTGGTTTTTATTTTATGGTCCGTCACATTCATGCATGTTCTGGCATTTCTGATACATGTAGCATCACTAAAATGAATATTTTCTACGCTCTTGAACCCCACACTGCACCAAACCAACACTTCTGCCGCCACCATGTGAAACTCTATGGAGGTTGCATACAGTAGTGTCGAAAATATTCATTTTAGTGATGGTATCAGAAATGCCAGAACATGTATGAATGTGTCGGACCTTAAAATAAAAACAAGTGACACGAAATTAGGGCTGGAGGAGACATTCAACGTCTCCTCCATTGCAGGTTTACCATACTGTTCAAATCCTTTTTTTGCAATGAAAATTTAAATTTTATTTTTTTTAAAGTCTATCTAAATTTTACAAATGTTTTCTTTTGTTATTACGTAAACTATGTAAGGTAACCGTTATAACAAATATGCTTTCAAATATGTACTCCTTTTCATTTAATCGTGAACAACAATTCTTATACTATTCAAATACCTTTTTTGATCACTGTAAGAGCGAAATCTTTGTACTCATAAATGTAAACATCCCCTCGCAGAGCCTACCATACCGTCAACCTCATAAATTTAATATCTAACCCCCCTCCCTCATAAAAGTAAGCAAGCATTTCCCCAAAGAAAATAAACCTTCTACTTCATAAATTAAACCGTTTCGACTAACGAAACTGACATTCCTCATTCAACCAACTTTTCAAACCCTCATGAAATATGCATTTCCCCTCTCCAAAACGAAATTTTTCCACCTAACAGAACGGACTTTCCCACTCGTATGCGCAGTTTATCTTTCCCCTCATAAATTCCCTTATATAGCATAAACTATCTTTTTTACCTAAAAATAAATCAAGATTATATAATGCATGTACACATTTTCTTTCATGGGCTACCTGCACTCGATTCTAAAAATAACCTTTTTACTCAGAAAAATTAAATTTTCTTTAACACATACATGTACGCCAGACTAACTAATTTGTTAGTTTTCTATATTTGTTAGCTTTCTTATACAGTGCATGAACAGTAGGCATAATTGGACATACCAAACACACTCGAAAACAGGTAATTTCATTTTAGGAAATTATCATTACAGAAATTAATCTGACAAATCATGGTTGACGAATTTGCTGTTAAAATATAAAAAAACAAACTCCAGTCTTAGCTGCCATTATGGAAATGCAATGTGCAAATCATGTTTTAACATTTTGCTCACGTTTCACAAACAATCACTTTCACGACATGTTTAAATTGTCCTCTGGCAGAAACTGTCATGTTCTTATGAATTCGTGTGCAAAACATTAGATGACAAGCCTGTACACGTCTGTGAAGTGTTAATCAAAACGTTAATTTTCTATTTAGCCTATTCCCTTCACTTTTCATGCATTCCCAAGCATCAAATATGGATGTTGCAGATGCACAATTTAACGCTAATAAAAACCCTCATTGATCACAGAAAACTGACATCTTAAAAAGCCCCTCTTTTTCCATGGACAAAAAAATCGTTGTCCACATTTTTTCAGAAATAAGATTGCAAGTACTGCCTTTGTTCCACATAGACGTTGACAGAACATGCAAGGCTTTAAGAATTTCGGATATTTTAATCGAATTTCGTTGCCCAAGAGACAACACCTATCTTCAAATAGTGCCTTTAAGTAGTGCATGCACTCGCACCATTTCACCTACTGTATGTCAACAGTGTAAACTGCCTGGGCCTCAAGTAGCATAAATTGCTGCGTAGGGCCAAGAGTGCCATCCATCATCCTGCTCTCCAGTGTCCCAGTGCAACGGTAAGCAACCATGGCGCCTCCCTGTTGGCACAATTTATTCCAGTCAGGAATGCGACTTACAAGTTAGGAAATGGCAATACGTGCTCAGCGTATGTTGTCGAAAAGAATTGTCAATTGCTGGGCAAATTAGCATTTCGCGATCCACTCGCACTCATCCTTGCCTCTTTCTTCCTCATATTAGGCAACTTGAGCATTTGACATAAAATTACCCAACGGATCAATATTCGCCAGCGCAAATCGAATAAAGCGCCCACTTTTTTTCCAGAAAGATCTACAGCTATTCCTACACAGTCATATTCTGGCAGAAACCGTAGCACACAGTGGGAAATTCTGCAATTCCAGGTGGGCAAAATTAGTAAAACTGTTTTATACATTTTTGGTTCAGTATGTTCAATTACACGATACTGATTGTTTATGTAGCAAAATACTGTATGATAGCATAAGGGAACCGGTATACAACGACCATGCAATGGACAGGAGTCATTCATGACAAGTGGTCCTCACCACTGTACAATTGAACCTTGTAGTATGCATAATGAAACCAAGGTGTTTAATTTATATTTTTAATACCTTCGAAAATTGCTTTTTTTCCATCAAGAATTGGAAATTACAGACTGCGTATGGGGTTGCCTTTTCGAACTTTTCGAGGACTTGATTTCACATCTTGGGCAGCAAATCAGGGAATGGCATTGACATGGATAATAATGCGAACATCTGAATAAGCGAATCGTAACGCCGATTTGCAGAGCTCAATTTCAGCTTTGGCAGCACCATCGACATCCTTTTAAAGTGTAAACAATTGTATGTCCCATTTGTTTTCATGTTTTGTTGAATGAATGTTCGCCCCAGAGCATGCACCTCATCATCCATTTATTGGCGCATTTACTACTAATTCGCCCTCTAGGAATCTGGGCCACCTGATCATGATGCAACGCTCCCTTGAGAGCAAATAAAATCCACAATTCCATTACGATATCCATTGAGAGGGCAAGTGACGCTTACCAGAAAAGGCATCTTCAGCAAAGCGTCCAAAGTTAACGAGTGAATGAAATGTACATGCATACAGTATACACAGCGACTTACCTAGAAATAGAAAAAAAAAATACATTGAAACACTGCATTACGGCATTTACATGTTAAAGGAACCCAACGTGTCCAAAAAAAATTGGCATGCTTATATCAGTGTTATTCGATTTATTTGCTACTGAATTCAGTGTATTTCTTAACAAGACGAAGAAAGAACTTTGGCAGGATTTGTCAAAATCGTCTGAAATCTATAAAATGCATTTCGATACGCGCAGAGCTATTCTATTACAACCGCTGAAATACACAACAGTGGCATAAAACGAATAGAACCCAGATACTTTGAAGGCTTGTTGTATTTGGTGGGATCGTGTTTATGTTTTCCTATTGCTTTAGAAGTGAACATATACTGTACATTTATGGCTTCCTGTCTCTATTCCAAAGGATTTCAGACTCGTATTTCAGTACGTAGGCCTACATGTATACCTTCATCTAAAGAACTTTTGTCCTTTTAATGCAATTTGGTCGTGGCATGATACCTGTAGAGTGTTTGGACAATGTCCTTTTCTAAAATGACATTGATAAAACCGGATACTAAAAACTATCTCTGGAAGAGTACATGTACTCTAAAAATTACTTCAGTAATTTAAAATTTCAACATTACAACTCGCAATTTAAAAGATCTATATTGGAGAGATGAGATTTTTCGAAATAAAACATTATTCGTGGAGATTTAAACATAATAAAACAAACGTTGGTGAAATTACAATAATCCCTTATTAAAGCGATAGGATATTTTTTCAAAACAGAAGCACTCAATAGAGCACCAAAAAAATTGAGAAACTTCCCAAAACGCAAAACAAACGCTCTGCATGCAGATAAAAATCAAGCATTTCCAGGAAAATCAAGAAGGGTTTTCAGAGAAAAAGCATCAAGAATGTTTCATGCATAAGGTACATAAAACGGGTTCTCCAGAGATATGTGAGAAAGCATCTTCCATGCATATAGGCAAAATAAGCTCTTTCCAGTGATAAGTAGGCACGATGTAGCACTACGAGAAGCTTCGAAGGACACGACATTACTTTCCAGAAAAAAATACAAGCAGCATAATCTAAAAAATAAAGACGTTTCCGAAAGATTTCATGGACTTATTTTAGTGCTCCCGAGCATTTTCAATGTCTTCACTTTGCTTAACAAGTACAGCAACCACAACCTCTTCAACGTCCCAACGACAACCACTTTGAAGTCAAGACGCAGCAACGTGGATCCCCACTTCCATCATGGATCCCCAATTTCGTTATCGGATTACCAAAAATATTTCTTGCCATCCCCAAAATCGAGTTAAGAACAAAGGAAAACAGTTCTGAGTAGAAAGCACCACGTGACACCAGCATGCGTCGATAACCATAATGGCAACAATAACAGCCCCTTCCCCTCCGGTACAGCAGCAGCAAAATAGAGCTGATAATTGGACGAGAGTACTTTCCATCAACGATCTCTGATGGTGGACAAGCTGTTGCAGAGGTGCTTATGACAATGGAAATAGCACTGGAATGGCATCAGGCGCTAACTAATCCACCACTACCATAAATCCAATATCGTCCATAAACATTTTGCCTTTCTCGCAATTTTTCATTTGATTAACAAATATTTGAGCTTGTGCCGAAGGCAAGAATGTGGTCAGTTTGTTTACAATTTTTCATATTTTTTCACCCGAAAATATCTGATTATTTCACATTTTTCATCTAATATTTCAGAACAAATTTCGCATTTTCAAGAGCAATAACTGTTCTCAAATTATGGACTGCGACCCACCTACAATAATGAGAACTCTGTATAATGCAGATAAATGTTTTACAGGAACTACACCACATTTTGCTTTTCTAAAAATTTGTATGGGTGCAAATATTAAAATCTAAGAGAACGCGCCATGTGCGAAATTTTGTTTAAAAATTCGATCACAAATAGATTTTATATATATGTTGCTGAAAATGATTTTTAGACAATGCCTTTTTAAAATTCTTAAATATATTAGTCTTCAAAAGAACGCCGTAGGCAATTTTTTAAACTCGCAAAAATAATAAAATTTAAGTTTTTAAATGAAATTGAGGACCTGAATGAAGGGAAATTCATCAGTTATCATTTGCAGATATTTATAAAAATATTGCACATAAAATTTCAAAGTTAGTACCAGACAGTGCCATTTTTACATTCGAAGGCATTTTAGCCTCATTTTCGTGAAAAAATTCATGCCTTTCCAAACTTGCTGAAAGGTTAGTCCGAATCATAAGCTTCAAAAACCCCATCCTCTCCATTTATAGATGATCCATGTACAAAGTATGCCGTAAAAGCAGCCGTAAAAGCAAACAGCAAAACATAAAATGCGAAATTACGTCAATCCTGTTGCCCTGGTCCTAACAGGCCAGCAGGGAAAACATTAGGATGTATTTTATATTCAGACAGAAATTTGCATTTGCAGATGTTAATTTCTAGGCAATAAAACGGTCGAATTTAATAAAAAAAATCATTTTGGCATAAACGGATCCTGCCTCTAGCTTGCAATGTGATCCGGTAGTCATTTTCAAAAGGCATGCATAGCAATAGATCTTTCAGACAAAGCAACAACACCACAAAAGCTTTGCGAGTTCGAAAACTCATTTGAAATCTCCAATAAAATGCAAAATTCTCTTAAGATAGTATGCTGAGATACAATATGAAATCCCGTCAAAAAAAATCGTTAAAACATCAAAATTGATTTTTCTTTCCAGCTGCAATACAACGTACATTGTTGATATTTCTCCAATACATGACAAAAGTTGGTGAGAAAGGCATGCATACTATGTAAGTCACAGATGTATACAGTATGTGCTCTTAGAAATCATAAAACTTACATTGTCATAAGATATTTAACTAAGCATGTAGCATAAGTAAAACTTGAAACGAACCCATAATTATTCTGCATAGCGTAATCTAAAACTTTAAGCAATTGTAATTTCGTACAGATCTTGCAGTAATAAAATAAACTGAGAACGAAAGACAACTACAGTATAATTATGCAAGGATCTGCATTGATATAAACTTTCAAAACTCATTTCAACCATAAATATTTACGAAATATGCCCCCCCCCCTCCCCTTAAGGGAACAAAAAATTCTAAAGGCTACTTGTGATATTTGAAAATGCATTTTGAAAGTGAAATGTAAGATAAATTCTAATAATTAAAATAATTTATTTACGATCTAAATAAGAAAACATGTCTTACTAAATTGGTTAGTACATGTGCTGTACAGAATGTCGATTGACGTCATACATGTACCCGAAGCAGCAACAAAGCCTTAATTCGAAATTGACTATTATTATATACACTGCATTAAAAAACCGTACTGAACAGAATGCATTGACATTTTTTTTATTTTTTTTATTTATTTAGCAAATTAATTTTTCAAATTAGGTTGCAGATCGCAGATATAATTTAAAAAACTGTTCGCATAAATGTACACTGTACATGACTGCACTTGTATATTGTAAAAACAACATTTTGATAACTTTTTGAAATACATGTGTTTATACTGTAGTATACGCCATTAATTTTGTCAGAGGCCTTTTTTTGCATAATAAGAATACAAACTCCTACCTGTATTCATTTTTAAAATCATTTTTCACATTACTGGGAAAAAAGCATCAAAATAGCTCGTTGTATTGCTTCCAAAAAAAATCAACGAAGTATGCTACAAACCTACAAATATATCAAAATATTATTTGCCTTCATGTTAAGAAATAGGCAAGAAAACTTTAAACTTGTTGGTTTATCAATCGCAGTATTTACCACACAAAAACAACTTAACAAACGTTAAACCCAGCATGTAGTTGCAATGTCACCTTCTCATATCCTAATTCCACACGACACAATATTGTCCTGGCCATGGGCTATTTTCAAACAGTCAATTCAAAGGCTGTAATCAAGAATTGCTAACACAACCAGACACGACCTTAAGCTGCTGACCGAAAACAGGCACTTGCGAGGAACAAGCACACAAAAGGACCATTCAGACCGAAGTAATGTCACTGATGACGTCGACAAAACCCACAACCTTTTTCATTACGCTGTTCTACAAGTTTCCAGAAGTCGACCGCTCGTGTCAAACCAATAACGGGTGGGCTTTTTTCAAATTAAGCCAAAGTGGGGATGGTCATCCACAGCAAGGCTGCCCATCGAGAGAGCATTCCATCAAGAGAAAACTACACTGCCCGTTGTTAACAGTAAATCTTTTCAAGAAACACACAAGCAACACTGATTGCCGCCAGCCCAGTTAATCTCCTGATATCAAAGGGAGATGTATGAGCGAACATTATGGTCAGCATTTTGCAAAAAAAAAAAATTGATGGCTTTTTATCTCCCCTGTCCCTAAATGCAGGTTCCAAATTCACTGGTAAAAACCATGCTATATAGTACGTATCAGGTTAAGAGTGCCTTCTATCGACATTATTGAGCCGATATACTACTTGTTTACTGCTGCTTAATAATATAGTACATGTACTTCTAAGAAATTGGCTAGAATTATTCATGATATGAAATGTTCGTATTAAATATAAGTAATGAGTGTTTCAAGTTGTAACAGTTCCCCCAGCGATGACATTTTCAACTTTCCTGACTTTTCCAGGATTTAAAACAGATTTCCCTAACTACCTTGACCACTGAAGATGCACAAATATGACATGCCAATGTAAGGATTGCTATACACGACGAATCTTCTCTCACGATCAAAGTTATTACAAGCTTTATTAACAAATAATAAAGTTGCACGACGTTTCGGAGACTGAACTCCTTCTTCAGGTGCGACTAAATTTACAGAATACAGCAATAGTCGAATTGTAGATGAACAATTAACGACAAAAATGTTTAACAATTGGTATTGGATTCAACCGGACTAAAGGTTACGAAAATTAGGGTTAACCACGGCCTATAGGATCGATAGAGGCTACTTAGGTAAAAATTCGAGTTCTAAAGATGCAACATGTATACAAAGGGATTTAACTAATCAGGAAAACTAGGAATTTTGATCAAAAGTTTACCAACTAATGTGAAATGCAGAGCAAACAATTACGGAAATTTAGGGTTAGGCCATGTCTGAATCAGATATGGCATATGGGCACAGAGTGAAATTACAAATAAGAACTATAAGGACATAAGTGACTCCTATATTAAACAACAAGTTGCAATAAGTACCATTTTACATAGTGGAGAATTACATTTCAGCAGAAATTTCCCCTGGTAAGCAAATTAACAACATGTTGAGCAGCATGTGGAGGTAAGAGGGACGAGATTAAAAAACAGGGGTGTGATGATAGGGGGCGCTATGTGTAGGAGTCCAAAGATTTAAATTTAGAAGAAAATGGCGCCAAGGCATATGGTACTATTGTGTATGGTGGTTGAGGATTGGTGAATTTACACGCATTTGAGTATTCCGAGGTCTGAAGTGGTGGTGGTGAGCCCTGTTAGAAGGTTCATTTGAGATTTGAAAATTAATATTACTGGGTTGGGAAAGGGTATTTCGCGTGGGGGGTTTTTCAGGTTTTTTTGGGATAGTTGGTTGTGAGATAGTGAATGATTGGTGGGTTTGGGGGTTGTTTCTGAGAAGTTGTGTAGTAATCTGATTTGGAGTAGGGTTGGTTAGATTCGAGGTGGGAACTGAATTTTGAGTTTGGGGATTGATGGCTGGAGGTTGTATTGTTAGATGAATTGCAACAGGCAACCTGGGTTGAGTAATAGGAGGTTGGTGGTGGTTATTCGTGTTTATGATTGGGGGAGGCGCATACCTAACTTCATCAGTGGGGGAATGAATGGGGCTGGATTGTTCCAATGTCCTTAAAAAAATTTTTTGTTGTTGTTAATTGTTCATCTAAAATTCGTCTATTGCTGTATTCTGTAAATTTAGTCGCACCTGAATGAGGAATTCAGTCTCCGAAACATCGTGCAACTTTATTATTTGTTAATAAAGCTTGTAATAACTGATTATGACAGAAGATTCTACACGTTTACAAACACCGATCACTAGTACGATGTCCATTAAGGAATGCTATCTTTATTGCTATTTTAGATATAGACAGAAAACAGCAACTTTAGATTAGTTTGAGAAATTTCTTTTAAGAATTGTTTATCATCTCGTGTTTTGTACTAACCAATAACTAGCTCATAATAACCTTTATTGTTTTGTTGAATTTCCCTGACTTTTTCTAAATTCTAAGTAAATAAAATTTCCTGACATTTCCAGGCCGGGTCAATTTTACTGACTTTTCCATGTTTTCCAGGTCTGGGCGAACCATGTATACATTATTAATTATTTAAAAACTTAAATAGAAGATGACACGTATGAAAAATGCGATGAAATAGAAACACAATTGGCAAATTTAAAAATCAGCTTAATGTTAATTTTTAATATTGCAAATTTTATGCCAGAATGCCAATTCTGGGCAGTGTTACCATAATTTTCATTAGCAATTATAGTACGCGTATTAATATGCATGTATTCCTATGTCAAACAAGTGATAAGATTCAAAACGTCCACCAGAGGGGAGAGTGAAATTCAGAACTTAGACTGACTTGTGAGATGTAATAAAGAAAAGATGTGAAAATGCAATGAGATTTTTTTCTTAACAACATCCTTAAAGCTACGGTGATTTGGTAGGCAATCACTGCTAGCATGTGAGCACGCAGCGATCGCCATCTTCAAGGGACAGCAGCTCTAAGATAGTTGGACAAAGGTAGTGAGAATTTATGCTCTGTGGGGACACTTTATGAATGTACAAAATAGATAAACTGTAATGTAATACAATTACCTAAAAACAAAATTTTGCAGGGGTGGGAATCTATAAGAAGTCATTCACAAATTAGGAAAAACATTTAACAGAGTCAATTTCAGAAATCATGTTAAGGTGGGTAGAACATTGGCCAAACTAAACAAATCTGACAGCATGCCATTTAATTTCGAAGCAAGTCTGACGTCACTCAAATCCTCGTTTAAAAGCCAATCAATTCCTTCTATTATCGAAGAAAAAACCTGGGGGAAGGTAGGGGGCGAGTCCCTTTACACGTAATTTCGTATTTGGAGTTGGGGGCTGGCGGTTCAGCAATTATTCTAAGCACCCACTCTCCTTGATTGAAGCATAAAAGCTCCGAAAGTTATTTTTTTTAAATAAACAGCGCATGCCTCATCAGCCACGCAATTACGCGCATCGCTTTTTCCCTGTCTTAATGGATTTTGCTCACCGAAAATAAGCGAAATCTCTATTAAAATTAACAATGTGGTAAAACGCTTTGCTCCCTCACTTGGGCTAAACACGTCCAGTCTTTCAGCAGTGGTATTTATGCAGGAACATACGCACAGCTTAATTAATTAACATAAAATCCCCTGACATTTCTATAGGTTTCCCAGGTAATAAAATTATTTTCCCCTGACCTCTAGTTTTCCCAACGACCATAATGAAGTAAACGGAACCTGCCCTTTAATATTTTTACTCTTTTTATCAACATGGCCATTGAATATACAAGTAGGACGATATTTATTGAATTTGAATAATAAAGGAATTCATACAACATCAAAGTATTAATGCACTTCTTTAATTTTAGGAGTACTCAGTTGCACGGAATTTATTTTACTTTGGCAAATTTCCCTACTGTCAAAATGAAGCCAAATACAAGGAACCAATCGCCATAATGGGGTTCTTTCAAATTCTCAAATCGATTTCCCTGACTTTCCATGACAACATTTCAGTCATTTCCCTGACATTTTACAAGAAATTTCAAACAATATTAGACCGCAAAAAAAACTTTGTGAAAAATGCACATATTTCAACAATTCAGTACTGTATTTCTGCGGACTTTATAGATTTCATGAGTTGTTACACCTACCAGAAACGTCGTAGGCGAATTTTGTTTAAAAAAAACAGGTCTTAAATGATAGGTTTTAGTCTATCTTCATACAAAAAATTTATTTACAAATAGTAATAATTTAGGATCGCGAAAGCTATCATTTTTAGAAACAAAATATTGAGGAATAATAATTAAGGGAATGCGGTGGCAAGTTTTTTTTTAAAAAAACATTCTATACATAAATTTGCTAAGAATTTAGCGAATTGTAGCAACACAAACGTTATGAAATGATGTTTGTTAGTTTTATAAAATATTGCTTTAAAAAAAATTAGTAAACTATCTCAATTTCCCGGATATTTTCACCAATTTTGACGAATTCCCTGAAAGGGCAATTTCACCTAAAAACAGCCAAGACCAATACATGTAATACCTTCTGGATTGAAATTACACTTCAACGTTAGGAAATCCCCTGACATTTTGAAAAAATTTTAAATTCCCACGACTTTCTCAGGTTTTCCAGTCAGTTACAAATACCCTGACTTTCCCAAGATTCCCATGTTCTGTGGGAGCCCTGCATACAATTTCCATGACCCAAAGTCACTATCCGCCATGATCTCTATGCCTATCAAGAGAGATGCCACGATAGCATAGCTCATAAGCCAGTGAATTAGTCCTCAAAAACAGTGTTTAATAAAGCGGAAAAACGCCAAACAACGTCAATCTCCTTACGAAAACAATCCTTTTTCGACGTAAATTCCACGGCATTGCCATGGTGGATGACGTCACGCCACCTATCAATAGGGATTTGGGATTGTAGAAAACTGCGGGGGAGGACCTTGAACTTATGATGCGAGGGTTTTCATACGCATGAGTTTCACATTTTAGCGAATTAACCCTTTAGCGTGAAAATCCCCACCTGGGCAGCATTCAGGATAAGCAAATTAGATTTTGAAGAATGCAATTAGAAATTGCTGGGCTAGCCCAATTATGGAGTAATTGTATGGTAAAGGCTCTTGCGTCGGTGTCGCCAGGGCACCCGAGGGGCATGAGGAAAGGACCACAACATCCGCATTGTGGAAAATCCCCGCACTTTTTGCAGGATGACTGCCTGGTCTTCAATTAGATTTCCCTGACTTTTCCAGGTTCCCAGGCACGTCTGGAAAAATGTCTAGACAACTTAAAGCAAAGATTTTTTATGGATTTGACATTTTTACTTCAGATAGGGCCAAGTGGTGCGTTTAGCCTACCACATAATGTATTATGCCCTGGGAGGCATCAATTCATTTGCATGCTGTATTTCTGTATTTTTTTAAGATTTGAGTGCATTGACGCAATTTAAGTAATGCTAAAATCACGAACAGAACTGGGCAGAGCTGGCGGAAATTTTAGAAAGTCTGGATCATGAAACGATTTTATAAAAAGAAAATATCAATAATTAAAGGAATGCAGTAGTCAATTAACATTTACAAGTCATAATGGATTTCAGTGTATTAATACATGTATAATTAACGATGCGAGTACTACTGGCTGAAATCACCAATGTCATCTCTGCATTTTTGCAAACTTCTTTCGAAATTTTAAGAATTATTCATAGACTGCAGGGAATTTTTGTTTGTTGAACAATTGTTTGAGTGGCTATATACCGAATTTAGCGTTTAGGAACGCCGTAGGCGACATTTTTGTTACAAAAATTAGCAGAAATAATGGGTTTGAATTGTATTTTAGGGATATTTTTCATAAGAAATATTAGGAAATATTAATGACAATGAAAACTCCATAGGCCAAATTTAAAAAAAAGTACATCAAAAATACAGCTTTTCTAACGGTAATAGGCCTACCAATTATTCAAAATCTTTGTGCCACAACGAATTTCCAGCAATTATATGAATTTCCCTGACTTTTCCAGAATAAATCAGTTTCCCTGAATTTCCTTGGCTTTCAAAAGGTTTTCAAGACGGCCAGTCACCCTGTATAGGTAAACGGCTAATGAAACAACGAAAGCTGAACACCAGCCCACTCGAAAAGTTCATCATTTAATGGGGGAAAACTATCACATGGTTATTACAGAACAAAAAACAGGCGTATTTAATTGCCTTATTTACCACCTTGAACGTATGAACCTTCGTCAACATAAACAAAGTGACAGAATCAGGCTGGAAACAACTCAGCAACTGTAAACACTGACCAGAAAATATTTACTCGAATCCGAAGAACTAAACAGACAACCAGACACTTTGGCTTCCTACGTTAAATTTAAGAAAGGTCACACTTTTCAGAAGAAGGAAATCCGAAAGTGAAGAAACCAAATTGGTAAACCTCGTCGAAATTCCTTTTCTGAGGTTTTCTTGCTGAGGTGGGGAAAAGGGGTAAACCAAGAACCCAGGAAGAGAAAACTAATGGAGTTGCAAGATGTGAATGTGAGCGAATTTCACGAAAACAATGCGCATTAAATGGCATGACGTTCCATTTAAAGTGCCTGCTTATAAATCACTTTCCGCGGTTAATTTTAATGAAAAGGAAAATTAACAGAGCGTAGGAATTTGCTTCACGCATTCCAGCATTTCTTTTCAAGGCTGTTCTATGCATTATGCACCGCTCCGACACAGATAAAATGAGAAAATGGGCTTCTCCTAACGGCTCCTAGGCTGGCAGTGATTGCCTGGCAGTTTGGGCAGTTACTTAAAGTAATTGCACGTATATGTAGGCCTACGTTTTAGGCTAAAACAGGTTCGGTTTGGTTAGTTAAGGTTAGGTTAAGTTAAGCAAAGAAAAACACACAAAAAAGGATTAACTGGGACAGCTAGGTCAGGTGTCATTTTTGTACACTAGATAAGTACGGTTGAAATATAGGGTGATCAGAACTTATTGCCCTCAATGCAAAAATTAACTGAAAAACAAGTTTTTATTTCATATACACTGTATTTGGTTCACAGGAGTACCAGTACAGAAGCTGGGTTCTCTGGTACAGTTTATACATGTACCAAAAATCGATCAGTGTTAAGTTAGGCGCAATTTAAAAGATATTTGGAGCAGGGCATAATGTATGATGCAGCATATCCCTTTTCAAAGTTTAACCTTTGCAGAAAAGGACTTCAGGGTAGTCTTGAAAGAATTTATGTAACTGTATTTTAACGTGCGTTGGTTAACACTTGTATATTTTATTGTTACTGTTATTCACGTATATGTTTAATGCTAGCCACTTCTGCTTACATACCCACTTCAGTATGTATCCAATCAAAAATCAAAAAACCTTTGCTTGTGGACCACATTTCCAGGGTTATAAACTACTGATGAGACCATATAAACTTGTTTTTACGTGGACGCGAGATATGGCTTCTAGGTGGCAACTTTATAGGCGTCTTTTTCAGGCGCAAGAAGTTATGGACATTAGAAAATTCTCCTTATAAACCTAGGGCAATTTTCGAAACGTCACACAGCGAACCAGGCGTCCTTCTCGCTAATGAGAGCTTCATTAAGATTTGGCGAGAAAAGTACCCAGGATGACGTCAGTCATCAATCAAGCGTGAATCATGCCTTTGCCATGGCAACCAGCAGCATCACCCCGCTAGCAATTGGAAAACGAAACCAACATTAAGATGGATGGCCCTGGTCAGCTGGTCCGGACTAATGCACGATATGTACAAATTACCTTTTACACAACGAACGACATGTAGGCTACATCATGACTGTCATTCAAGCTCATTGCTTCATCAGGACAGCTAAATGCGTCCTATCTAGGACGTATTGGTATGCAAACAGATAAGAGGCTGTGCTATCACCATAAGGACTGTCTGCTGCAAAACTACAGTAATAGGGTTCTAATACGAGGACCATTTGATTTTGGCAACAACATTTTTAGAGATGATCATGAAACACGAAACTACCAACATTGGCTCAACTGGGTGACCCTGAGACCGGAATCGATAACCGAAACGAAGGCCAGGGATATCCATAAATAATGGAGACGGGGGGAAAACTGTTTGTCAAATCATTTTCTAGCAGATGGAACTCTGCTCGCTAAACTGCACAATCGACGGCTATTTTTCACGCCGTATAAATGCAACAGCAAATAACGTAAGGGAGAAAAACTGCAGTTTTCGTTTTATGGCTCTTTACGTTACATTAATCTCGGACGATAGATCACAGGGGGGACAGATAAACAAAGACGCGAACACTAAAAATTGGCGACAGTTGGATGGATTGGTACTGAGCGCACGAAACGTCTCCTGGACGCAGAAACAGAATTTCGACACATTTCAAAATTAACTTTTACTTCAAATCTGACATGAAAATACCATTCTTTCGAAGCAGAAGAAATTGGCACATATTGGCATTTTGCAGACAAGTAATTTACATGCATGTAATTTAATCATGAATGCAAATAATTATTTGGCGTGTACAATTGCATGTACTGTTCACGCGAAAATTTGGCGACGTTTTCGCGCTATTGGAATACAACCATAGTTTTAAAGATGCAGCTAATGGCAAGTAATGCAAAGTAATGATAGATTCTATAAAAATATCTTTGAGGATCATATATCGAAAATTTGCGGAATATGCATTGTGGTGCATGTTGGATATGTAGTGAAATTATTGGAAGTTGGTGAAAGCGTCAAATATTACAGTTGCATCTTTTACCAACTTCCAATAACTTCACCACGACGTTTTCAAATCTGCTCCACAATAGAGCTACCACAAATCTTCGATATATATCGCACTCAAAGGTATTTGTTTTTTACAGAATCTGCCACTATACTTTGCAAACATTACTCTGAATTACCCAAGTTGTCCGAAATTCTATCCATTTCTCAAACAAATAAGAATAGCATGGTAACATGCCAAAAATCCCTCAATACGAACAACAATCTGTTTAAAGCAAATCTCACAATTTCCTTCTCGATAATTTTTAAGGTCCTCGCATCCACTGGTGCAGGACCTGGCAGCTCGAGCTGAATAATAAAAAGTGCTTGGTCACAAGGTTTTCACGAAATAAGGCAAGAATGCCTTCAGAATACAGCCTGATAGGTGTTCCTCTAAATTCTGTCTCATCCGTAAAGTCTTTTTGACAGATATGGAACCGTATAGAATAGGTTGTGAAAAACAGCTGCAAATGGTTCAGCGTAGAGCTGCATGGTTTGTCACTGGAAGGCACCAAAGGGATGAGTGTGTAACCCAAAAGCTCAAGGGTCTCCAGGGGGACACTGAGTTCAAGACGGGAGGCTCTTTGCATGAATTTCTTTGAATAGTTTACCTCGTAGGAAAAACCTAGTTTGGTGGAGGGAATCATTAAACGAAACCATCGAGGAGGTAGACACTCACTCAAATCAGCCAATGGAATTGCATGCCCATTCGGATGCATATCGCTGGTCGTATTTTTTGCATGCCAT